>JASDQU010401949.1:0-10790 GCA_032191745.1 Picea mariana | reverse complement strand
TCTCCAATGATTTGGGTTCCCAAAGGCGAACCTCATGTTGAATGTTATCCTTTAAAGTTCCTATGAATACATCAATCAAGTGCTCATCTGGAATATCAGTTACCTTTATATTCAATCTTTGGAAGTTCTCAATGTGCTCGGTAACATAACCCTTTTGCTTGAGATTTATCAATTGACTAAAGAAGGTATTGCTCCTTGTATCCTCATAGTGTGCTATCATTTCTTCCATGAACATTGTCCAAGTGATGAGTGATTTGCGAGAACAAAGCCATCGATACCAAACAAATTGATTAGGTTCTAAATATAAATAAGCAATTCGTAACTTTTGTGTATGTGGCACATTATGGGGATCAAAGAATTGCTCCATCTGAAGTATCCATGTGATTGGGTCCTTTCCATCAAACTTCCTCATATCAATCTTAGGAACATGGTTGGTCTTCAAACCAAAGTTGGAGTTTCTCTATTCTTGATTCACCTTCCTTGTGTCCTCATCATGAATTTCATGGGATGCATTTTCACTTTTGGGTGTCTTCTCTGTTATGAAATTTTTCATTACTTCCATGATCTTAGCTTCCATTGAATCCATCTTAGTATCCAACTTATCTTCCATTGAATCCATCATCTCTTGTAGTTCATATTTGGTTACTGTCTTCTTTTGTAAATCATTTATGACCCTACGCATTTCTTCACCTTCATCAAGAGTCCAATTAGGATTTTCTGGAGGCTTATTTGGTGTAGAAGGTCCCTTTTTGGGTGGCATGTTGGCCAAATATCACTTTTGAGTCTTGATTTTGAGGTGGTTCTGCTAGACAATATTTATTATATTCTATCTCCCAAGTTTCGGCCCTTCTGGGTATGAAACTTTATTTTAGGTAGTTATTTGATATTTCTTCTCTGCAATGCCACAGGTCTGATCAAAATTGGATGTGCCAAGTGGAATTTACGGTAACTTCCTCACAACTTGCAGATTTTTGGCCTTTCCAGGAGATCTCACTTGTATAGAATGCCCCGCACAAAATAATTGATATCAAATTCTGAAACTCGCACCCAAAGTACTATAGACTGTCCACGATCCAATGCAACCAGTCCCACTCAATTTGGATACTCTAGCAAGAAGTTATGATTGTTTTACTTGGAACACCTTCTTGAGACTAGTCTATAGGACTAGTCAGATACCCTATCTTACACAAGGTGTATATACAAATTTATGATGACCCATCAGCTGAAATTTTTACCACAGATGCCTTACTAATTTTTGTAAATTTCCTCTAGATTTCAGGGTCTGTAACATTACAAAAAAAAATTTATAGCGAAAATTCCACAATGACTCATTTCAGGATGATTCCAGAAGCCTATCTTGTACAGGTTGTATCTCCAAAATCATAAAGCCTCAAGAGATGAATTTTGAACCCAACGTACCTTGATCCGTGCACTAAATACCCTCCAAGCAGTTCCTTCTGAAACATTGTAGAAAAAAAGTTATAGCAAAAATTCCACGGTGTCTCAGATGTAGCAGCGAAACCCCAAGACCCTGAGCTCTGATACCATATGTTAAGAACCAAATATCAATATAGCATAGAAAAACCTCAGAAAAAGTAATCAACGCCTTGAAAAAGAGATAATTTCAGATAATAAGCCTCTTCGAGGGGGCAACCTCCTTTTAGCCCACTTAAATGTTCAAGTACAAGATGGTTCAAAATGAAAATGTCTCCTTGGTATATATAGGAGACTAGGAGGTATAATTACAACTAATGGCTTAAAGCCGACATAAATATAATAACATTACTAATCTAATATGCCCCAATTAAGGTTTAATGAGCAAGCCGACATTAATAAAATATCATTACTAATCTAATATGCCCCAATTAAGGGTTAATGAGCCAATATTAGGGCTTAACACATTAGGTTCCACACAAGTTTTAGGTTGGTCATAAGGCTTGGTTTCATTTATAGAAAGAGTAACTCACAAGCCCCCACATGAAGCTCAAGCCACTCTGATATGGGCCTTACACCATCACGAAGCCTATGCCTCAAAATTATTTTGAACTACCCCCTTTCCTTGGCTTGCACCTAGTATTTAATGTGGATCTACTTTGACCATATTTTTCACCCCTATTGGACACATCATAGGTTGTTAAGAATTTGACCCCTAAATGACTCAATCATGACTGCATTGAGATGGATACAATCGATTGGATCATGGATACCAAGACAAAGGACACTCATCAACATAACATACAAATCTATCATGTTGTCAAAGAAGGACAACTTCTTCACCAAGGAAAGTGGCTCAGTAGGAGTCAAATTTAGTAAACAATTCCCCATACGATGAAGGAACTTGGTGCAATGTGGACCATTAATTCCTAATGGGGTAGGAATAATATAGGAGGACTTCGGTGGCCACCCACCTCTTCCATTGACTCAACACAGTTCTCCATATTGGTATTTTTTTATTTACATTTTTTTAGTTCGAAAACTTCTGGGGTTGTTTTGAGGCCTTAAATGATATTTTTTTCCCATTATGAGGACAAGGGTGGCCATGACCTGCCTTAACTAGACAACAATTTTACTTCTTGGTTATATCTTTCCAATTATCTACTATGCACCCCAAATGGAGATTTTATGCAAATGTTGTGCCCCTAGGAAGTTGGTGTATAAACTAACCACCTCAGGGCCCACAAACCTTTTGGCACTTCACCCCCTAGGGTTAGGGTTTTGGACTATTATGGTTATTGATTTATTTAAAAATGTCATTCTTCTAATATCTTGTAATATATTTTTTAGAATGAGTGTGGCCAACATCTCTCTCTCTCTCTCTTCATAGATAAGCTACCACCATTCTATCAAGTTTGCGTTCTATAGTATTCTTCTATTTTATTTAGGAATAGAAGTTGGGTTTCATTGTATTACTATTCTCTCTACTACATTTATGTGTGTGTTTCATTTCATTCTTGATACAATCCATATAAGAGAGTGAGAGTGAGATAGGGTGATAAGGAGTGGCAGGAGAGAGGGGTATATGCGGGAGAGAGGGGGGAGGGGAGGTAAATAGAGAGAGAGAGAGAGAGAGAGAGAGAGAGAGAGAGAGAGAGAGAGATTGATGTTTGTAGCATCGAAAAGGTAATTTTGCACAAGTCTAAGTGTCTATATGTGTGGCATTCATCCAAATCCTTCAACCTTAATAATTTATTTTAATCAAAAGAATTATTAAAGTAAAGTGGTTTTTATAATTAAAGTGAGTTCAATTTGATGAAATGCTAAGACTATTATCATTAGTGAATTAAATGAATTTTATCCATTGATCTCAAGTGAGGTGAGATCTAATCTCAACCATTAATCACCTTGTGGATTAGGGTTATGTTTGACTTAGACATAAATCTAGATTACAAAAGCAAGGATAGGTGAAGCAAAAATACATCCACTTGAAGAGAGACGAAGGAATTTTGCTCAATTTCTTGAGTCATGAAGGATTGTAACTCAAATCACTGGTAGAAAATGAGTAATTTTTTTACTACAAAAATGACTAGAAATAGGATATATACGACTATTTTTTAGTCGTAAACTATTAGCAACAAATCAGTAATCTGTTTTCACCCAACTAAATTTTAGTCGTATTTCACTTAGTCATTAATTGTTTGACTTGATTCATCATCTTGTAATGTATTTACTCATTTAATTGGTCATTAATTGAAACCATTTGTAGTGCATTTACTCGTTTATTTGGTCATTGATTGTCGCCATTTTATAGTACATTTACTCATTTGTTTGATCATTGATTTTCACCATTTTGTAGTACATTATCTTGTTTATGTGGTCATTAATTGTCACCTTTTTTGGTAAATTTACTAGTTTAATTAGTCATTAACTGTTGTCATCTTGTAACATATTTATTAGTTTATTTAATCATTATATTTTCTCATTTTTACTCATATATTTAGTTGTGTTATAAAGAACTATGTAAATAGTATAATCCTAGTCCCTTACAAGCAACTGCAATAATAGTAGTATCTATGGTTATATTTATTCCTTATTTAGTAGTTTAATATTCATTTTATTTTCTTTATTTATTATTATTCAATATAAATTAATCTTATATGTGAATAATTCTAAAAAATTGTTAGAAAAACAAGACCGTGGAGCAATAAAATAAAACAAATGTGGAAATAAAACACAGAAGATACACAATACAAGAGAGACACAGATTTACGTGGTTCACCCAGTGTGGGCTACGTCCACTAGATAAATTGCCAGGTCCTTTCTTTATTATTATCCAACAAAATGAAGGGATACAACCTACAACAAAACCCGTTGTAACTTCCTCTTCTTTCTCTCACAGTCTCCTCTCTCAGAATACAATACTCGCCAACATACATAGCCGCAATATATTTCCCTCATAAAAGAGGGTTGCCTTCTAGGGAAAAAAAACCTAACATAATCTCTATCGTTAGATCTGCGACCTTATAATGAACGGTCAATATTTACAATGAAATTACAATATACTTTTACAAGGCAATTTTTGCTTCGGAGGCTTCGCCCCCAAACCCCCGTTGGGGGCTCGCTTGTCCCCAGACCCCCCAGCCGGGGGGATAGCCCCCCCGGACCCCACAAAGGGAGTACCCCCCCTTTGCACTCCCCCGCGTGGAAGAGTGTACATACTTCTAAGGTGTAAATACTTCATGGGGTATAAACACGGCTGAAAGTAAAAGACCTCTAAATCAGGAAGCTAATCAGTCTCCACAACCAACAAAAATGTCACACAATGTTGATGTTGATCTAATCTCAATGAAACAAATTATATGCTTAAATAATAAATAATGATTTCATATATGGAATTGAATCAGTGGAAAAAAACTAAATTTATATAAACATGTAAACTTGTAGGATTGATAAACAATAATATAAATATGATCAAGTACACAGATACATTTGAACCACACACACACACAGACACATACACAAATATAAAATTAAAAGTCAAGTAATATCACAATACATTTGAGTTTCCTATTGAATATCCACTAATACATGATGATCATTGATCATCCAATCCATGAAAAAAAATGTCTCTATTATACTCTCACTTCCAACATCAAGATTTGGGACAAGTACATGAAAATCATCTACATCAATGACTTTTCCAAATATTTCAATGGCTACACATGCATGAAACTTCCTTCCTTTAGACCTCCCCACAATTGTAACCATAGGTCAGGGAACTTCTATAGGTGGATTCTCCTTCTCCATGATTGTAGTCATAGCCTTGTAGGAAAGGTTGTGCACTATAAAACTACAAAACAATATGGATACAAAGTGAGACTTCTTTAAAGATACCCTCTCCGAGGATCGGATTTGATAGCATGTTCTACGAAAGATAGAAATTAATAATTTGTTAGAACATTAGGGATTGTGTGTTATTTTTAACCAAAATAAATAATGATAAAACTAACTAGTTATACTCAATAACCTCATTTACACAAAAAAATTCCAACAATTTCTAAAACAAAGAACAACTTTACAAATCATATTCATCTGTGATAGGAAGAAGTTTACCAAAAGAATCTTTTGAAACCTTGGAGCTTTCTCTCAATTATAATAGAATGTCAACCATACTATCCTATAAAGGAGAATAATATATATCTTTTGTCATGATCTCTTTATACCATGGTTGATATTCTATTCCATATGTAAAGGACATTGAGAAGTGAATCCCTTCAAAAGGTACAATCTTGATCATTTCGTACTGTTTCTAAAAGATTCTCAAGTTTCCCTGATCTGTTTCACCAGGAACCACTAGATTCTTGGCACTTCCTAGCATGAGAAAAACGAGATTCCATGTTAACTAAAGAAAATGTAGGAGATTTATAAATAACATGGTTAATATTCACCTCATCCAAAGGTCTTTTATTTTTGTCTATCCCTACTACCGAGTTACTCTGCTGGCGTTGTGATGCAACCTATGAGTCATAGTACAATTTTTTATTTTTTATTTTATTTAGGTATGTAGAAGCTTTGATAATTTATATTTTTCTATAAGGTATGCATAATTTCTTTTTGTAGGGCCTAAATTTTCACCTACAATTAACATCCCATTTGGGTCACCTATGAGGAAACCAGGAGTACATCCATTAGCACCGCCAAAAGCATTTCCTTCACACTATTTAGGTGTGTCTAGTAGGAAATATCTCTTTGTTTTCTAAAATCATTTTCTATGGATGAATAATGCTATTAAATATAGGGAAATGTTGTATTGTGTAGTGCTTATAGCAACTTCTCCAAGCATTATTCCTTCTAGACATCATCTAAAGAATAGAAAAACACATGTGGCTGCATCACCAATGGTAGTTGTTCCTCCTCTTCAAGGTTTTCAAATATGCATTATTTCTCATTATTCTTACAATCAAAGGAATTTTTTTATTCAAATTTGTTAAATTTCTTAGTAAGAATGAATCTTTATTGTCCAAAAATAGAAAATTTATTCTAGCTATTGTTCAATTGTTTTGGTCAACAAGGGAAAGCTAAACATAAAGATACTTTATAGATGATTTATAATGTATTTTGTGTACAAATTGCACACCACTCACTTGTGTTGAGCCATTGAAAAACGCTTCTCTTTCTTCATGGCCTAGATGTGTGATATCTATGCAAATTGGGATTTTTCTTGGGGTGACACTTTATGTTTTTTTTCCATTGGTGTCTGAGCTTGCTGCTCATGAGATAGAAAAGAGAATGTATCTAAAGAAAATTCAAGTTTGGATTATGGGAGAAAATGAAGACAATGAATATTAGGAGAAGACATATGTGAATATCAATTTATTGCCACTTAAAGAAAAAATTGATACTACCACAATACTATTGACATATAAATGATTTTTGCAAAAGAAGGCTATTAAACTCAAGATACTAAGACAAATATTTAGTATTTTATATTATAAGCATGAATCAAGACCAATGTAATTCTACATTTGACAAACCTCGTCAAGATATTCAAAAGTGTCTTCCCCAATCGATAGTGTTTTTCCAAGATGAAGGTAAGTGGTAAATTACCGATGGTTCCCCCCCTCCCCCCCTCACAATGTCTTTGTGAGAATAAAATCCATCACAAAATTTCAAAGTTAGTGTCAAATAATATGGTCCTCAGTAGCTTGGGAGGATCACACTTTATCCTTCATCCTTGTCTGAAAGGACCTGCAAGAGGAGACCAAATATATTCTACTGGATGTTATTGGTTAAACAATCAGAGTGAAAATAGTTCTTTCACCAATCTCAGTTTGATGATCACATTTTTTTGGTTCTACGGTTGAGGACATTCCATAAATAAAATAAAAATGAGCTAATTTAGAAAAAATCAATTGTACACGTATATTGTTATTCTCTTCCTTGGAAGCCATCACTCAAAATTCTCTCATCAATTAACTGAAATAAGAGTCCCATCTTATGTGATCATCAATAAAATATAGGGTTTCCAAGCAACAATTCACAACAGTCCCCTCCCTATCACCTTTTGCTTCAAAGACCAAACTAAATAAGAGTGGAAGAAATATTTGCATGAGATTCCTTTGCATAATATTCCATATACACTAGTAATGTCAATATATTAAAACAAGGGATGGTCAAAAAATGATAGAGAAAAGACTAATAACATACCACTCCATTGTCACCCACAGATATAAAGAAATACAAACTTAAACATTATATTTTACCTCAGATATATTTCCAATATCCAAGATATTTCTAAACCGTGTCATTTCTCTTGATCTCCTATGATTTTTCATAAGTAAACAAACTGCCTTCAATATCTAGTTTTATTTCAACACAAAGAAGAAAATGAGAAGGACAAGAAAGGAAAGCCATGCTATCAAACCTGAATGTGAATAATGTTGTTCAAGAAGTCCACTTCTATATCTTTGTTGGGAAGATGCTTGCATTCATTCAAAGTTGCAATACTGGAAAGGCTAAGTGGAATTGAACATAGTAAAGACGCCCATTCCTATAGATACATTTTAAAATGTTAAATTTAATGCTTACCTCTAATATTTAAGATGGAAACACAAAAATGTACAAAAAGTGATAAAAAAATACCATTTAGACAAAGGTGTCTGAACTATTTATACCCTTCTTCACATGTACAAGAAAACAATTATAAATATCATGCTTAACAAAGACTTTAGACCAATTTCCACAACCATTAAATGAGTCAATGACAATTCACTACTCACCTTACCCTGTGAGTCACTTTCAAAAGGTGACATAATAGTACCCTTGATGAACTGAACACCTTTATTCTTGTAGTATGCATCATAGAAGGTTGCTATCTCGAGTGTAAATAATTATGCCACTAAAATCCATACATGTGATAAGATCCAATGGTTATCAAATGAAAATCAATTGTAATAATTTTCTAGTACCTCTAAAGTTTTACAACATGATGCAAATATTGTGTGCAAATGATGAACTAAGAGACTAAAGGAATACCATAAATAATCATCAAAAATTCCCTAAAGTCATATGAAATCACCAACATGTGTCATTTTTTTAATGGAAATGGATAGAAAAACTACAATAAACAAAACTCTACATTTCAAGAAAATGACTTTTCCGACATACTTGCATCCATGTTCGAATGGTTTGGAAAATTTTTTTTTTTTGTTTTCAACAAGAACTGATAGATCATGACTCTCTTCTAGATGGTTTCTGATTCTTTTCGTCATTTTAAACCTTTGAGGACTATGAACCATTTTTTTTCTACTATTGACTTTGCCATTGCACTCATGTAATATACCCACATTAAAATATAAATAATATTCAATTTCCTCCTTTTTTTACTAATACATATTTAATATGAAATCAATTTTCCCTCTATTCTCTCCATTTTAATACACACTTCTTGCATGTGCAAACAAATATATACGATATTCATATATATGCAATATATTGTATTCTATTGTCAAATGATGCATTTGGCAATTAAAATAAAAACTCATAATAAAAAGTAAATAAATAAATTGAAATGACATTCATCCTTTCCTCTTTGAAAATTTTATTTTCAGTCAATTTAAGAATTATCAATGCACCTAAAAATGCATATTCTCGGGAAAATTAAAGAGAATAAATGCACTCGAAAATGCAATAAATATCTCTCATGGGTGCTTACATCAATAATTAGCTTACAACCAATCCAAACTATATCTTCAACAAATTTTGAATCTTTGATGTAACTTTCCAAATACAAGACAATGTTTATAGTGCCACTGGAGAAAAACTAAACATATTATAATCTCACAAGTTGAAGAGGAATTTCACACAAACAAGATAGATCCAATAGGAATCTTCATACATTTTTCTTTTAAAATTTCACACCCATCACCAAGCCATGATTACTAAAATTATAAAAAACTTGTTGAACCAAAACTACTGGTAGTTTATGCCAAAACTACTGGTAGTTTATGCCAAAAACATCTGAAAGAAACCTTCAAATATATATTAATTTAGTAATTCAAGGGCCACAAAACAAGTTTCATGACTGCAATAGAATCATTGACAATCCCAATTGATGAAACTTATTCTTAGTATTTTGTAAGAACTCAAATGCATTTGTTGATGTATATAAGGTAACCAAAATATTAAAACAAGTTCAACTCCAAACATTAACATCAACATTTTACCGTCATAACCAATTCTCCAACATATGTTCACAGGTTGAAGGAAACTTTGATGCAAAATTCATTCATTTAATTGAAGGAAACAAATCATAATTCTACCTTTTTGTAGAATGAGAAACCAATGTACAATGGATCCTTTCAAGTCTTATCAATCTAAATATACACAAGTAGAAATAATTTGAATTCTTTGACCAAGTATAATTTTCAACAAAAAGTTACAACCAACCATATATCTAGTGCCATAGTTCCGATTAACATGGCATAGATGCAATAAATCAACTAGCAAGGTACCAATCTAAAATGTAAAGGTATGGGGAAGTAAATATTCCCAATTGTAGAAGAACAAAAAATGGAGATTGAAAGAAAATCAAATGTACCCACTGGGATTTTATCAATTAAACCTAGGATAACCAAAAATTCAAAGTGTCTTTAGCGACTTTGAGGTGGAACAATTTTCATAATTCAAATGCCACTTTGAAGTTGTTCTCTTTAGGAAAAATTCTTTGATCAGACCATCAAAGGATGCATTCTAAGCAGAAAACCATCAACAATATATATATACAACCTGAGTGGGCCAAATGGTTAAGGAAATGTGTTTCCTCCTAATAGGTCACAAGTTCAAATCCAAAGGGGGGTAGGGTATGTATACCTCTGTAAACTTTACCAGTCAAATTGCTGGGCGAAGGGGGTCTCATACACCAATTTGGTGGGGGGTTCACTTGGCCATGACCTTAAAAATAGATTATTATTATTATTATTATTATTATATTTCAATTGAGAATTGGTGTAGATCCATCTTAACTCTAGATCTATCATGAGCCAAGAGGGATTAAAATTTGAGAAAAGATTTGGACTTCTAGGGATTTGATCAGTCTGGTGGTTAAAATGTTTCAATGGTATGTTTATTAGTGTGTGAGATATGTGTAATTCCTTCCATGTTGAACATGGAGTTGACATGAGTGTTGGTCACTATAATTGCTTAATTAATTTTAAACAACTAAGTGAAACATAAATTATCAACCCAGGGAAGTCTTTTGTTTCAAAGATAGCCACGCACTGTATATGCTCAATTCCAAAAGCATTTAGTGTTGTAGTAAAGAAATCATTCTATCTATGATTGCTGAAGTGAAC
>JASDQU010401947.1:0-10790 GCA_032191745.1 Picea mariana | reverse complement strand
GGGTGCTTGAACACAGGGAGTTGTAGCTTCCATCTGGTTGCAACCAGAAAAACTAGGGTGGCAGGGTGGTGTAAGGGAGAACTACTGTTCTTTGTTATACAAGTTGGTGGATGTGTGACTGGAAGTTGGTGCTTCCATCTAGTTGTTGTTGGAACACTCGGGGAGTCGGTGCTTCCTTCTAGTGGGTGATAGAGAAACCAGAGAGTTGGTGCTCTCATCAATCTATTGCTTGTAAAATAGAGTTTGTAGCTTCAAGAGGAGTTGGAGCTCATAAGAATGATAATGTAAAGAAAATAAATATTATTTATCATATCAAGAAGAAGAGGTTTTTCCCTTTATGGGTTTCCTCAGGAAATATCTATCTCTGTATATTTCATGTGTGTGATTGATGTTTAATATTCTATTGCTTACTTCCCTGCATCATTGTGATCGTCATTGAGTGTTTTGTAAAGAGTTTAAAATGGGAATAATTGTTTAAGAAAAATAACAAATGATTCACCCCCCTCTCAGTTGTCCAAAAATTGGTATCAGAATTGGTTCCTTTTATCTAAGGGTAGATACTAAAGCTTAAACATGACTAGCCATGAAGGAACTTCAACCAATAAGGCCCCCATGTTTAATGGAGAAAACTTTGCCTTCTAGAAAGTTAGGATGAGAACCTACATAATGGCTTTAGGTGAAGATGTTTGGGATGTGGTAGAGACTGGTTATGTAAAGCCAGTTGTACTAGCTTCTAAGGATGACAAGCTAGAATTCAACATCAACGCTAAGGTTATGAATGTTATTTTGAGTGGGCTTGCAGAAGAATAATTTGTAAAAGTTATGCACTTAGAATCTGCCAAGGAAATGTGGGACAAACTCATTAGTAGTTATGAAGGTAATGAGAAGTTAAAGGATGCCAATCAAACCTATAGATTACAGTTTGAACAGCTAAAGATGAAAGAGGACGAAACTGTTGGGAAGTACTTCTTGAGAGTTGAAGAACTAGTGAATTCCATGAAGATTCTTGGTAAGAAGTTTGAAGATGTAGTTTTAGTCCATAAGATTTTAAGATCTTTGCCAGATAGGTTCAACCCAAAGGTATCTTCTATAGAAGAACTTAATGATACAAAAACTCTTCCTTTTGATCAACTTCTAGGAACATTGACTGCATATGAAATGAGGATAAGTAAATATAAATCCACCTCTAGAGAAGCATCATTTAAAGCTGATAAGAATGAGGATTTTGAGCCTGATAAAACTGAAGAAAAATTTGTGAGAAGACTAAAGAAAGGATCAGGCAAGTACCAAGGCAAATTTCCCTTCAAATGTTTTAACTATGGAAAGATAGGTCACTTTGCATATAAGTGTCCACACAAGAAGCAAGATCAAAATTCTAAAGGTGAAAAGAAGTTCAAACCTAAGAGATTTGGTAAAAAGAAAAGTTTATGTGTAAACAATGATGACTCTTTAGAAGACATAGATAGTGACTCCTCGTGTGAATATAAGGTTAATGAATTTATGATTATGGCCCAAGAGGATTATGATAATAAAATCACATGAAGTAATGTTGATGATGAATAAGTTGTGGTTGACTTGGAAGGAGAACTGATCAGTGCTATAGAAGAAATTTCTAGACTCAGATCTAAGAAGAAAAGGCAAAAACAATTGTTGATATAGTTTGAGAAAGACAATGAAGAACCTAATCAAGACTTTGCCCTGCTAAAAGTGGAATTAGAAGAGGCAAATAAAATAGAGGACATTTGAAACAATAGTTATCAAAAAAGAAGGAAATATGTGAAGCCTTGGAAGAAGAGGTAGTAAAAACTAGAAAAGAGATGGAGAAGTTTAAAACATTGTATCTTCAAAACCTTCCAATCATTAAAGCCATAGCAGAACTAAATGACATTCTGAGAAAACAGAGATCTCTGTTGTTGAAGACTAGTTTAAGATATGTAAATGGTTCAAGAAGAAAACAACCATAAAGCAAAGAGCCAGTAAAAATGATCAAGTTCCAAGTTAGCAGACAATCAGACCATGAGAGTACTTTGTCATCTAAAGCTAATAAAGACAAGATGATCCCTGATTAAAAAAAAATAGATCAGAAGATGGAGCAACAAATTCCAAGAAGAAAGCCATCCTTCAGGTACCAAAATTTCTTTCATGCCTACTGTTTTTAATATTCTAATTTTGGTCATAAGATTGTAAAATGCCAAATTAAGTTTAGAGACATGCAACTGAGGAGGTCAAGAAATAGACAATCTTTACAACATAGAAATAACAAGCCAATGAATAGACAACATAGAACCAATCACTTTGACCTACTAAGCAATGAGCTCGAATGTTATAACTGTCATAACTTCGGCCACAAGGTTGCAAACTACCATTTGAATAAGTACAAGGCAGATCCAAGGATAAATCCTTTAGGTAGAAATGCCAACACATGGAAAAATAAAGACAGTGAAAAATGTGGTCGAGTACTTTCCGCTCAAAAACAAAAAGACCCCTGGTATATAGACAGTGGATGTTCCAAGCACATGACTGGAGACAAGGATAAGTTTCTATCTATAAGTAAAAGAAAAACAGGAAATGTAACCTTTGGAAATGATGAACCAGGTAAAATCAAGGGTAAATGGATGGTGAGTTTGAGTAATGGTAAAGGAAAATCCCAGGATGTTCTTCTTGTAGATGGGTTGAAACATAATTTTCTTAGTGTAAGTCAAATGTGTGACAGAGGATGTGAAGTGGTGTTCACTTCCAAGGATTGTAAGATAAAGTCTGTAAACTTAGGACAAGTGGTGGCTAAAGGAATAAGGATAGAAAATAATTCATATGTGTTGAAAGAAGATAAATAAGAGTGTCATCTAAGAAAACATGATGAAAGTTGGTTATGGCATTCGAGACTTGGAGATCTAAACTTTGACCACTTAATCAAGCTCAAAAATATTGAGGCAGTAAAAGATCTTCCAAGAAAATGAAAGGCACAAGACTCTGTGTGTAAGCCCTGCCAAGTAGGAAAGTTAACCAGGACATAGTTTAAATCCAAGATCTCTACTTCAACAGAGAAACCACTCCAATTAGTTCATATGGATTTATGTGGACCATCAAGACAGGAAGGCACATGGAAGGAAAACTACTTTATGCTGATCATTGATGATTACTGGAGACTTACTTGGGTTGATTTTCCCAAAGAAAAAGATAAAGCATTTGAGAAATTTAAAATATTTAAGGATTTAACTGAGAATCAAACAGGCAAGAGGTTAAAGGCAGTAAGATCATATAGAGGAGGTGAATTTATGTCAAGTGATTTCAAGGAATTTTGTGATAAACATGGAATGAAGAGAGAATACACAAACCCAGGAACTCCACAACAAAATGGAGTAGTTGAGAGGCAAAACAGAATAGTTCGGCAAATGTCCAGGTCAATGATGAATGAGAAGAACATTGGTCAAACTTACTAGCTAGAAGTAATACACATAGTAGTCCATATTCTTAACAAGGCCCACCTCAAACCACATAGTGACAAGACACCTTATGAACTGTGGTATGGAAGATCTACTTCAATCAAACACTTCAAAGTCTTTGGGAGTAAGTGCTACATAAAGAATAATGTCGAAAACCTTGGCAAGTATGATTACAGGGTTGATGAAGGCATCTTCTTAGGATATTCTACCAATAGTAAAGGATATAGATGCTTTAATAAAATATTGTGTAAATTAGTTGATTGCATTGATTTAAAGGTTGATGAAGGTGTCCCAGAAAGAGAGGTGAGAAATATTGAGCCTACTATAGAGGACACAACTGAAACTGAATATGAATAGGTCCAAGAATCATATGGAGAAGAGACACCCAGAGAAGAAGAGTTAGGACAACAATCAACATCAAATCATTCCTCCAGAATTACTCAAAAGAATCATCCTGAAAGTCAGATAATTAGTGAGAAATACAAAGGTGTACAAACCAAGAGAAATATAATCAAAGACATTGAGCAATCACATATGGAATTTATATCCATGGTGGAACCCAAGAACTTGAATGAAGCTAGTGAAGATGTAAATTGGTTAAAATCAATGAATGAGGAACTGGACCAGATTGAAAAGAATGAAACTTGGGAACTTGTTCTTAGGCCAACAAATAAAAAAGTAATAGGATCCAAATGGGTCTACAAAAATAAGATGAATGAGCAAGGAAATATTGTAAGAAATAAGGCTAGATTGGTCTGCAAAGGATATTCTCAAATATAAGGACTGGACTTTGATGAAACATTTGCGCCTGTAGCAAGATTAGAAGGTATTAGAATGTTTCGTGCCTATGCTTGTCATAAAAAGTTTAAAGTCTACCAAATGGATGTCAAGTCATCTTTTCTAAATGGAGATCTAAAAGAAGAAGTCTATATGGAACAACCAGAGGGTTTCCAATTGTCAGATAACCCTGACTTTGTCTGCAAGCTAAAGAAAGCCTTATATGGGTTGAAACAAGCTCCTTGTGCCTGGGATCATAGACTAGATACGTATCTATAAGACAAAGGGTTCAAGAGAGGAACAATTGACAACAATCTATATATCAAAACAAAGGGTAATGATCTTCTCGTTGTTTTGGTCTATGTATATGGCATCATCTTCAGTAGTAATAATGCTTCATTGGTAAAATGGTTTGCTTCTACCATGCAGTCTGAATTCGAAATTTTTGTGGTAGAGGAATTGCCATTTTTTCTTGGCCTACAAATTACTCAGAGGTCTAAAGGAATATTTCTTTCTCAAGAAAAATATCTAAGAGAAATGTTGAAAAGGTTTCAAATGGAAGATTCTAAACCTATGAGCACACCTATGGTCATTGGATGCAAATTAAGCAAGGATGATGACTCCCATGGTGTTGATCAACATTCATATAGGTCTATGATAGGTAGTCTATTGTACATAATAGCATCTCATCTAGACATAACGCATGTTGTTGGAATGGTAGGAAGGTACCAGGCTGCACCTAAACAAAGTCATTTGTTAGCTGTCAAAAGAATACTCATATACTTGAAAGGAACAATGGACTATGGCCTATGGTATCCTAGGAATAAAAATTTTCAATTATTAGTCTATTCAGATGTTGATTGGGATAACTGCGTGGATGAAAGGAAAATCACGAGTGGAGGTTCATTCTTCTTAGGAGATTCCCTTGTCTCATGGTTGAGCAAGAAGGAAGGTTCCATTTCCTTATCAACTACAAAAGATGAATACATTGTAGCTGCCACATGTTGTACCCAAGTATTGTGGATGATTCAGACACTTGCAGACTTGGAGGTCAAATATACTGTACAGATCCCAATTCATTGTGATAATACCAGTGCAATCAATCTATCAAAGAACCTTGTATTTCACTCCAAGACCAAGAATATACCCATCAAGTATCACTTCTTGAGGGAACATGTGACCAACTCTGTTGTTTCTTTGCATTATATTCCATCCAAAGATCACATTGTTGATATCTTCACTAAAATGCTTACAAAATCTCAATTTGATTATCTATGCCAGAAGTTGGGCGTGAACCCACTATCAACCTAAGAGGGTCCATTCTGTCAGGGGGTGTATGTATTGGTTGAATATTTGATACCTCCGCCAAATACTGCAATAGTTCTGGGGGAGCATGTTTTCTTTGACATTGATGTCAAAGGGGGAGAAAAGGAGTGGTCCATATGCTATAGTTGGAGAATAGTGCAACCTTCTAGGGTTTCCACCAATGCCAAAGGGGGAGATTGTTGGCATGTTTACAAGTAGAGAGTGCTTGTCATTGATGGAAAGAAAAACAGTGACGATGGTATGTTTATAGGCAAGAACAACAAAAAAAATGATGTGATTACAATTAGAGTGTGCAATGACAACAAATAGGAAATTTTCACTGATAGCATCGGGAATGACAGAACGAAGAAATAATTGGAGGGAGAAACGTCGATAGCCGTGTGCCGCTATCCAACACTCGAAAGCTCGGGAGATATAGGAGTCGTCGGTCTTAGGGAAGATTGAACCGTTGATTTGGAACCCGTGGATATCGAGAAATCAGGAGTCAGGAGAAGGGAGATGAGCCATCCTCCAACTCCGTGAAATGTGAAATCACGATGAGATCTGAATCGCTAGATCCAGAGGATGTGTGGCGAGAGATCATCATTTTGCTGACTCGTGAACTAGAAAATTCAAAGGTAAGAGTTGTAGGAACTCACAATGTTCGAGTTCACGAGTTGATCTAGACCGTTAGATCATAGGGAGTTGTGAGTCATTCATCTGATGCTCGCAAATATTGGGAAGAAAGGAGGAAAATACCCAAGGAGCTAGGAGCTACAACAATCCTAGTTGTTCATCTGGGAGGGACACGTGGCAGCCGATAAAGCAGATTCATAGAATCATGAAGTCCGAGTACATGATATTGATCACAGTCATTGGATTGAGGAATGTTGTGGGCCATTGATCTAGAGTATTTCAGATATCAGGAGTTGGAAGAGTTAGGTTTGGCTCATGTTCAAACACCTGACACGTGAAGTTGTGATTTGATCACATTCGTCGATCAAAGGGAGAGCGTGGACTATTGATCTGGCACGACAAAGTCCTGAAGGCCAAAGTGCTGAAGTCCCAAAGTGAATGAGGACCATTGATACAAGAGGGACACGCTTCGTTAGATCATGGACTCCTGGTGAAATGCTCCAGGAGCAAGTGAAGTTTGAGAATTGAAAGTCCCAAGGGCCAGATTCATGGAAGAGATCCTAATCGTAGAATCAGGGAGACGTGTGTTTGCAGATCATCAACTCTGGGAGATTTTCGTATGGAAGAAACGAAGGTTTGAGGTTTGAAATTCTCGGAATACGAAGTTTCATCAGTCATCAGATTAATTTTGAGTGGAAGGACAGGATAAGCTAGCAGAGCTGCATCGCAGAGAGATCAAGTCGTCGATCCAAGATCCTGATCAAAAGAGCAACATTTACTTCAGATCTAAAGATGCGAGGAGGTTACACTCAGGAAATTTTGAGATTTCGAATTCCTGGAATGTGAAGTTCCATCAACCGTTGGAACTGGAGATCAAACAATGACCATTAGATCAGGTATATCTACATCAACAAATCTCATCCTCAAGGAAATGTGGTAGAACCTGTCATCAAAGGGCATATGGGAAACCACATCATCAAGTACACATGTCATCTGATCATTGAGACCAAGGATTGCCCATGGAAAAAGGAAAGAAGGTAGAGTTGTCGTTTGAAGAAGATAGATGTCAACATATCTTCCATTTCAAAAGTTGTCCAGTCAGCAACAACAGGGTTTGAGATTTGAAACTCCCAGAGCCCGGATCACGAAGGAAACCTCAGTCATTGATGGAGAAAGGACAGATCTAGTCCACATACTTGAGAGGACATATCTGAAACATCAGTTCAAGAGAACAATCAATATCGTGAGATCAACGACCATGCTCCATTGTGGTGCTATAACATTCTCGAGCCTTAATTTTTCATGAGCGAACCACAATTGAAACCATGGTTTTGGAGAAAGGACATGTGGAGGCTTGTAATGGATTGTGAGGTGAAAAGAGGGTTTCCCTCAAACCACCTATGGACACACCTGCAATATCATGGTCACATGAAGCTCATAGCCCAAGTTCATATCGTGAAATGGAGCAAGTGCTCACTAGACAGAAATCGAGTAGTGCCTTTTGAATAAGTGCTTGGTCACCATCGGTGGTCATGCGAAGGAAGGGGATTAGAAGCCAAAGAATACATAGTTGACTGGTTGTAAATTACAGAGAAGATGAAGAGTATTGACTGCCAGAGAAGATAAGGAATCTCATCATAACGCCCACTAATGATGAATGCATTGAGATAACTATCAGGAATGACGAAGAGTTTCCATGATGATCAGGAAAAGGACTTGATGTGACAAAAACATGCAGAACAAAGAAGTGAAAGTGTACTGCGAGTTAGCTATGAAGCTATGAGGAAGAGATGCAGTAAACAACCACAAGGGAAAAAAATGACGTTATGAAGAGCATGCAGAGGCATTGTGCATAGGATGCAGTTGGTGCATAGAGAATATAAAAATGCAGAACATAGAAGATAGGGTGTTGTTGTTGAGAGTGATTCATTCGAATAGAGAGACACTGATGCAGGAGAGTAGAGAAGTGTAGCAAAATAGTGACGAGACTGGTAAGCCATAGATAAACGTTGTATCACTATGATAAAGTTATAAAAAGCAAATATTTATATTTCAGGGTGGTAGGGAGGTGATAGGGAGGACTGGTGTCCTCAGAGTTTCAAGTGGGTGCTTGAACACAAGGAGTTGTAGCTTCCAGCTAGTTGTAGCCAGAAAAACCAGGGTGCTAAGGTGGTGCAAGGGAGAACTATTGTTTGTTGTTATATAGTTTGGTGACTGTGTGACTGGAAGTTGGTGCTTCCATCCAGTTGGTGCTTCCTTCTAGTGAGTGCTAGAGAAACTAGAGAGTTGGTGCTCTCAGAAAGTTGTTGCTTGTAAAACAGAGGTTGTAGCCTCAAGAGGAGTTGGAGATCATAAGAATGATAATGTAAAGAAAATAAATATTACTTATCATATCAAGAATAAGAGGTTTTTTCCTTTATGGGTTTCCTCAGGAAATATCTGTCTCTGTATATTTCATGTGTGTGATTGATGTTTAATATTCTATTGATTACTTTCCTGCATCATTGTGATCGTCATTGAGTGTTCTGTAAAAACTTTAAAATGGGCATAATTGTTTAAGAATAGTAACAATTGATTCACCCCCCCTCTTAGTTGTTCAACAGATCCTCTGGGAGACCTAAGGTTGACACATCTTTCCATCATGCTCATCCTTGAGGCTGATGGAGCCCAATGCACAGATCATGAAGAGAGAGTTGTTTTTTTTCATTAATGTTTAGATGAGGGGATGAGAGAGTCTAAAGAAGTTTCATGCTCCCAACCAAGGGTCTTATCCCACCCTAAAATTTTTTTCATCTCCTATTTTTTCCAAACCACCCAATCTCCTACCAGGGGGAAAGCTTCAACCAGAGCCTTCCACACTATGGATCCTTTCAAGGACTTGTTCAGATGCCTGAGCCATTTGGTGATGAAGAGGATAGGGAAGTATTTGGACCACATTAATTTAATCCAGAGAATGTTCCCTACTAATAGCCGCCAAATATTCCTTCCATCTAAAGCTCTAGAAAAGAGACAGATATATTTTATTCCCCAGCCACCTAAAGATTTAGGAATTTCAAGAGAGGACCACTTTGTTAAGTGCAACCCCCCTGAAGAATTGTTTTCGGCCCATAAGAAATAATTGTTGAGGTTTTTTATCTTGTCCAGAATACCTTTATGGATGAATGTGATAGATTTCCAGTAAATTGGAATTCCTTCTAGAATAGATTTCAGTAGGACTAGCCTGCCACCTTGGGAGCAAGTTATGAAGACCTAGGAGTCAATTCTTGATTCCACCTTTCAAATAGCCTAGGCACAATTTGAATCCTTGTACTTTTCAGAATTTAGATTAAATCCTAATTATTTTACCCCCTCATCAAACAATTTATATTGAACATGAAGAATACGGAGAAAGGAGGTAAACTTGGCCCCTGAGCATAAATTGGTTAGTAAAAAAGACTTTTCAAGATTTATCTTCATACTTGTCATCTTACAAAACATGTTTAGTGTTTTTTAGAGGAAGGACACATCCATCAAAGAGCCATAGATACTGACCCACACGTCGTCAATGAAGAGAAGATGGCAGACCGTCTCTGAAGATGTCACTTTTAAACCTCATAATCGCCCTTTGTTTCTAGCCTCTTTTATGAGTTTGCTTAGGGTTTTCTTGATGATTAAGAACAAGAAGGGTGACAAGGGGCAGCGTTGGCGTAGACCTCGAGAGGCTTTGAAGAAATGAAAAGGAGGTATGTTTATCAAGACCGCGAAGGAAGCATTGTTGAGGAACCCCATTATCCATTTTACCGTTTTGATATTCATTCCCAATTGAATGAGGACTAGTCGAATGAGATTCCAATTTACTCAATCAAAATCTTTTGACAGGTCCAACTTAAAGAATGCATCTTTAATTTTATTTTTTTCATTGAATGTAGAGACTCCTATGCTAAGGCCACTGCATCATGAATCTATCGATTTTGGATAAAACTGAACTTTTCATCACCTATTACCTTACTAAGGAGTGGTCTTAATATACATGCAATAATTTGTGTAATCATCTTATAAGTCACATTGCAACAAGATATTGATCGATAGTCCTCGAGCGATTCGGGGTTCTTCTTCTTTGGGATGAGACAAAGGAAGTTTGATTTTAGTGGACCGTAAATTCTTCTGGAATATTGAGACTATTTGATCATGAGGAGTAGGTCTTCTTTTAAGAATTCATAGGAGAATTTGAAAAACTCTACCGGAAACCCATCTGGACCCAGACTATTTCCACTCTGTATTGATAAAAGGGTTCTTCTTACCTCTTCTGAAGACACTTTTTTTAGAAGGAGTTGGTTCATTTCTTCGGAGAACAAGGGATGGAAATTGGCCACAACTTGAAAGATTTATTAGTTGGGGCATCCTTCAGGGGATGATAAAAGGGCTTCAAAGAAATGAGCCATTTCCTCTTCTTTTTCCGGAAAGGAACTGACCCGAGTTCATTCTTCATTCTTCAGCTCCTAAATAGTATTTAGATTATGTCTTTGGTTGAAAAATTTATGGAAGAACTTAGTGTTGTTGTCCCAAAATTTTATCCAAAGGGAAGAACTTTTGAGTCTGCATTCCTCTTCCTCTTGTTTTAACCACTCATTGTGTTTTTTCTCTAAACAC
>JASDQU010401944.1:0-10675 GCA_032191745.1 Picea mariana | reverse complement strand
GTATGATTGTTCATTTGTTCATTGCTTATTTACTCTGCGGTTATTGGATGATAATGATACATTGATATAACACTTGGATTATATGGTTAAAAAGGATTAAATTTCTCTATTACTGATTCACCCCCCCTCTCAGTAATCCAACAAGTTCCTCCCTCACTCCACCTTGTTGTCCATATAAAACATCCAAGGGTGAAGGTGGAAAATATCCAAAGCAAGTTTCAAAATGTGGCTTACCAGTAGAAGTGTGGACTACTCTATTATAAGAGTGTTGTACATAGATCATATTTTTATCTCGGGTCTTCAGATGCTTCTGATTGTAACCCCTCAAAAGTTGCACCAAAGTCTTGTTGACTAGTTTTGTCTTCCCATTTGTCTGTGGATGGAATTTTGTATATATTTTCAAATTAGTTTCCATATTATTCCACAATGTAGTCCAAAATATACTGAGAAATATGGTATCCTTGCCTGAGATGATCTCCTTGGTATCCCAAATTGCACTCAAACTTGTTCAAAGAACATGATTGTTGCTTGTTGTCCTTTGATGGTGTTTTTACAAGGCATGATAATTCACATCTTGTTGAAGATGTCAACTACCACAAATAGATAGTCATGTCCCTTCCTAGTTGTTGGTAAACCTCCCACAAAATCCATGGAAATTCTTTCTCAAGGTCAAGTGGGCACAGGTACGGGATGGTATAGACCTTGCTTCCTGTTACTAGACTTGTTGGTACAACAAAGTATACATCCTCTAATATATCATGCTACATATTCTTGCATTATAGGCCAATACACATACCTCTATAAGTTGGAAATTGTCTTCCCAACACCAAAATATCTTGCAACCTTGGAGTTGTGAACCTCTCCGATAAGCTGTAGTCATTCACCTTTAGGGACACATATCTTGCCGAGCTTGTAGAGTAACCCATTCTAAACACAATTCCAAATGATTTTTCTAGCAATTCTCTTCCATGTGCCCATATACATCATAATGTTTGCAATGTCTATTAGGATCCCTCCTTTTCTTAGTTGTGGTTGCCATCTTATTTTCTCTTTTCTTGCTAGTTTATTCTTGGATGATGTGCTTCTAGCCCTTCTTGGAGTCCAACTCAATGTAGAGAGCCTTTTTTCTCGTCTCATCTATTATTTCCACACCATGAAGCTACAATTGTCTTCAGATATGGATGAAAAACCCTCCAAGGTACTTCACCACCACTCTTGGCTCTTCCAAGGAGATACCCAACCTGATGGCCTACCTCTTGAATTTAGAAGTGTATTCATGTACTCCTTATCCAAATTCTTACCGAAGGTACTACCACTTTACGAGTTTCTTCTTTTCATAGCCTCTAGGATAGAATTGTGACTTCAATAATTCCTTGAAGTCTTCTCATTTCATAAACATGGGATTCTTTCCCATCCTTAGTGCATCCACATAACTATCCCACCACAAAAACATTGTCCAATTGACATCTTCAAACATGAAATCTGATGTGTTTCTTGGATTTGATAAAGACCAAAGTAAACTTCCAATTGTTTCAACTAGTTGTACAATACTTCAACATTAGTTTGTCCACCTTACATGGGTATTTCAAGTTTTTCTTCAACTTTGAAAGGAATATGGGAAGATGAAGAAAAATAATGGTTTTTACCTGAATCATTGTATGTGGGATCTTCTTAGTGTGACTTATCTTATTCATGCTTAGTCTCTATTGAGTTTGTTTCCCTATCTTTCTTCACCAACAATTGTTTCACCAATCTTGTCAATGTAGAAATGCTTTGCATTAGTCAAGAAAATATGGCCTCTAGATCTTCCTTGTCATATTCTTCACAATGATTCCTCACCATTGATGGTCCTCTACTTCTTTTTAGGCCTAGAGGAAATGTTTTTCCATTATTTCATCACTAGCTACAGGTTTTTACCATGTAGGTGTTCTCCAAGTCTTTGGAACCTACTCTGATACCAAATGATCCATAAACAATGGGCATATGGAATGTCCATTTCAACAACAAGAATCCTTCATGGAATTTATATTTTTTTCTCTACTCATTGTATTTGAGGCTCAACAACTCTAATCCACAATCATCATGGACCACTCAAATGATGTGTTGCAATAAGAAGAACTACCATCTAAACGTTTGCTCATGGTCATGCTGAATTTCTTGATATAAAATTTCAAAATCCAATGGAAATCAATAAGAGAGCTCTAGTAGCACCAGACTTGTTAATAAAAAAAATGGATTGTTTCACAACAACAAGAATTCTAAAATAGAGTTGGATAGACCTCCCATGAAATAGTGGTAGCTCAAAATTCTTAGTTGGAATACTTAGGAGGGGTGTCTAATTCATTTCTTACAAAATATACTCACCATCAAACAAATTCCTTTGAATTACAAGTTCATCATTGCCATATATTAGAGTGACTTGACATAGCTACAACACTCGTTGTTACAACTTGTCTTGAAGGAAAAAAACTAAATGGGTGAAAGATAGAACTCATATAAAAGACATACATTTTACTCAATTTACCGGGAAACTCTAGCAAACAGATGTAGAGTTTAGTAGATGCTTGTGTCACTAGAAACGATATGGATAGGTACCATATATGCTAGATATGGCTCCTGGAACCATATGGAAGGAAAATGGCATCAAGAACATATGTAGTTCCATTTCTATCTATTCAAAATAGTCTCCCTTGTAACATTCTCTCTTGAATAAGTTAGAGAGAGTCACAATAACATAGTTGGAAAGGAAAAGTGAGAAATATTAGAAGTTATTTTATTAGGGAACTTGACCCTGTGAACCCCTAAGACATTCAGTCAATAAGACAATCCAACAATAATTCCACAAATACATGGTATAAATGATATTTTCCATGATGAAATAAGTAGTTGAATACCATCAAGGTAGACAAATGATTTGTCAGGAAATTCGATATGAAAAATGTGAAACCATGTTGAAATATTATATATCAAAATAGAAAGGTATGGATGAAGAAAATATCAAGCCATAATTTCCAAGTGTTATATTTTAATGCTTGAATGAGGGAGGATATTAAATATTTCACTAGCATGTGGATATGCAGAAACATTGGGGATTTTCATTTTAGTTCATTCATTGGACAAACATTGATTTGGACACTCATTCACATAGCATTAAATCTTTGAGACAATAGATTTCCCTCGAATCCCAAATGGGAAAACTAGCATTTGGTTTGGATTTTATTATGCTTAGGATAAAATTGCATAGGGGTGAGCTATACACAGACTTTGTGTATTGTTACTTGCTAACAATACCAAAATTGTAGATGGATAAGGCTCAGAGACACCTTCTCTCAGTGTGGACATGATCCTTGACTACTTCTTCCTTCTTCATGACAACCTTCATTGTTTTAATGGGTTGCCTTTGGAAATCCAACCATCACAATGGTTCATTTCCCCTTCCAATTTTTCCGAAGAGACAAAATAAAATAAAACAAACAAGGGTATGTTGATTATGGAATTTACACAAGGTTTGACAAAGATCCAATTTGAGTCACACCTCCTCATTTGAAGGCTTTTGGTCCCCAAAATCTAGAACATTGAGGAGATGGGAAAACGAAGCCTCCATTTGTCTCTCCATATCCACCATTCCATTTTGTTTTGAAGGTGGCTTGTTTCATTCTTGTCTACCCATGTTTTACTGATAGAGGAGTTACTCTCTCTCTATCTCTCTATGTGATTTGGAAAATAATTCCTTTCCACCCTTGACCAAGTGGTACTTGTTTTCTTTCCTATAGAAGGTAGCATCCCTATCCCATAGGTATGGGATACTAAACATCACTCCATAGGTATCCAATGGTGCAAATTCACATTCTACTTCATCAACATAGCTATCACTAATGGAAAACTTGATTTCACACCTTCGAATGATCCGCACAACATTTTTCCCTTGCAACCGTGCTAGAGAACTTGGATGCACTAGATCAATGATTTCTATACCAAGCTCATCAACTATGTTTCAAAAACTAGATTACATTGAGAACCACTATAAAAAAGAGCATTTTCATTCTAGTTCTTCACTTGAACTTGTTGAGCACACACTTATATTGAGAGGGGGGGTTGAATCAATATAAGACATTTTTTTACCTTTTCAAGCATTCAACAACCATAAAAAAACAATCACATATGAGACCTATTAACTGCAAAACATGGACCATGAGATTTATATGGAAACCCTTTCGGAAGAAAACCATGAATCTTATCTTCAAAATCCTTTGTAGGAACCAACCTACTGAATACACCAATCCACGCTAGTAAAAATCATGGTAGGAACGAACCTAATCTTACAAATCTTACCAATCCCCATCGCTAAGAACCAACATAGCAAGAGACATCAATCTCTTTCAGATATTCATAGACAACAATCCCCATTGATAAGAACCAACTTAGCAAGGGACACCAATATCTTACTGATCTTCATAGACACAAATCCCCACCACTAAGAATCAACTTAGAAAGAGACACCAATCTTTGAGTTGCACCAACCTTCACCGAGTTTTCTTGTTATTTTTTTCCTTCACTAAGTATTCTCACTACTTTTACCTTTACCAGGTCTACTCACTACTACTTCCTTCACTAGGTTTTGTCACTACATTTTCCTTTACTAGGTTTGACCAAGATTTGAATTTCCAAATGGTAAATTTCCAAAATCTTTTTGTTTTAGGCCTCTTCCGAAGAACGAATTTTTACAACACACCATGTATCCAATTTTAAAAATTTGATTTTGAAATTTTTACCTGAGATACTTTTGTATGTCTCCTATGTTCTATGAAATTTTCACAGTCTGAAGAGTCCCAAAAAAACGTTACAATGAAAATGTCAAACTAACCTATTTAAAACTGATCTTAGGACCATTTAGAAACCCTAACTTCCATAGAGAATATCTTAGAAATTACAGAGAAACAACATTTGAAATGTTTACCACATGTACACCAATATATCTCCTCCATCTCTACAAAATCTCAAGGTATGAAGAATCCCAGAAAATAAGTTATAAAAAAATTTCCAATATGACTTGTTCAAAATTTATTTCAAGAGCATTCAAGAGCCTTAAATTCTACAGGGCATATCTCTGAAAGTATAGTGAAAAATCATCTGAAAGTTTTACCACATGTACACCAATATCGCTCATATTTCTCTACAAAATGTGAGAGTCTGAACGTCCCAGAAAAAAAGTTATAGAAGAAGTGCCAAGCTAACTTGTTTGAAACTGATTTCAGGAGCATTTAGGAACCCTAACTTCCATAGGGCATATCTTCGAAAGTATAGTGAAACAACATCTGAAATTTTTACCAATGTTATCATGAAGTTGCAATTGTCTTTAGATATGGCTGAAAATTCCTCCAAGGTACTTCACCACCACTCCCATCTCTTACAGAGAGATACCCAACCTGATGGATTGCTTCCTGAATTCAGAAGTGTATTCTTGCACTCCTTATCCTTGTTCTTTCTAAAGGTATTGCCACTTCATGAGATTATCCTATTCATAGCCTATGTGATATAATTGTGACTTTAGTAATTCCTTGAAGTCCTCCCATTTCATAATCATGGGTTTCTTGCCTATCCTTAGTGCATCCATGTAACTCTCCCACCACAAAAAAACAAGTCCAACCATCTTCAAATAACTAAGATAAATTTGTTGTGTTTCTTGGATTTGATAAAGACCAAAGTAAACTTCCAATTGTTTCAACCATCTATCCAAGACTTCAACATTAGTTTGTCCATCATACATGGGTATTTCAAGTTTTGCTTCAAGTTTTAAAGGAATACGGGAAGATGAAGAAAAATAATGGTTTTTATTTGAGTCTTTGTACATGGGATCTTCTTGGTGTTCCGTATCTTCTTCATGCTCAGTCCTACCAATTTTTCTTCCCTATCTTTTTTCAACAATAGTTTCCATCACCAATTCTGTCAATGTGGCAATGTTTTTCTCTATGTAAGAAAATTTAACCTCTGGGTCTTCCTTGTCAAGTTCTTCAAAATGATTCCCCACCATTGATGGTACTTTGCTTCTCTGTAGCCCTGAAAACAATGTTTTCCCACTATTTCAGTACTGGTTCTAGGTGTTTATCATGTAGGTTTTCTTCAAGTATTTGGAACCTACTTTGATACTAAATGATCCATAAATGGTGGGCCTGTAGTCTATCAATTTTATCAACATGGATCCTTTGCAGAATTTGTATTTTGTTCTCTATTCATTGGCTTCGAGGATTAATAGCTCTAATCCACAATCATCATTGACCACTCAAATGATATGTTACAATAAAGGGAACTACTAATTCAAAATCTAATGGAAATGAATAAGAGAGCTCTAGTAGCACCAGACTTATTAATAAGAAAAACAGGATTGTCTCACAAAGGAAATAATTATAAAATAGAGCTAGATAGACATCCACATGTAGTAGTGGCAGCTCAAAATTATCAGTCGGATTACTCAGGAAGGGCATCTAATTCATTTCTTACAAAATATATTCACCATCAAACAAATCCCTTCGGCTTACAGGTTCATCATTTTCATATATTAGAGTGACTTAACATACCTACAACGCCCGTTGTTACAACTTACCCCAAAGGAGAAAAAAAAATCGATGAAGAACACAACACACATAAAAGATAGACAATTGACTCAGTTTACTAGGAAACTCTAGAAAATAGATGCAAATTGTAGTAGATGCTTGTGTCACTAGAAATGATATGGATAGGTACCATTTCTACAAGAGTTGACTCCTAAAACTATATATAAGGAAAATGGCATCGAGAACATATGTTGTTCCATTTCTATCTATCAAGGTCCTACCCTAACCCCCATATTTATATAATTTATTAATGTATGAGACCACCTTCCTTGAATAAATTCCATTAAATTGTAAGTCAATAGCCACTCATTGTAATAAAGGGCCATTTTTAGTAATAAGGCCCAAATTAGTTGGTCTACCCTTATTATTAGGGGATTATAGGTAGCTAATATCCTCTATGGATAGTTATATATTGAGTATAAGATTATGTATTGTTTTGTCAAGAATTTTTATTGTATTTGGAGCATTGTTCTAGGAGGTTTCCCCCTTGAAGAGGAAAGCGAACATATCTCTCTATTCATATCTCTTTTTTCTCTTATGTTCTTGGGTTTTGCACTACATTTCATCTTGTTTCTCTGAAGTTTTGGGTTAAGTACACTAAAATTGGTATCAGAGCTCTTTCTTGGGCATGAAGTGGGATAATTTTTGGGCACAAAGTGGAAGAATTTTTTTTCTCTTTTTGCAATTGTTTTTACGAAAAAAGGACGACAACATTTAGGTCGATTAATGAAAATTATATACACAATTTGGCAATTGAATCCCAATAACTGAATTCCCCTTGAATAAATATCCAATTTCAAAAAAAGAGCATCCAAAACAGAGTCTGGAAAGTGGAGATATCATCGATTCAAAATATGCAATTTTTAGGGTTTTTTCTAGTGACGGCCATGAATTTCACAGATTGGATATATTTTGATAGAGTGCACATATTTTAGTCAAATCCATGCCATTATATCTATAAAAGTGTAAAATTTTCATAATTGATGTCATAATAGCTAATCAAATAAGTATAACTGAAGTTGTGATCATTTTACATTTTCATCCTCAAGCCTTACCTTGCACAAGTTATTTTCTGGTGATTCTAAGAGCTTTTTGTTGTGTTAACAAGTTCATAATTTTTATTTTTTTAGAGAAGGTTTCTGACATCTTGAAATAACACATTGATATTTCATTCAACAAGTAAAACTATGGTAGGGGAAGAATACACGGAGGAAATACACATGGTTTCACCTTGCCTTGTTGGAAACCCTTGTAACCCATGTTGGTACCCCTTCAAGTAGTTATGCATGAGACAATACTTGTATATGGAATCTCACTTCCACATACCCTTGGGTATATAGGAATTCCCCTAGGTGGTACACCTGAAACCATCCTTAGATAAATCCATCAATCGTCTTTTTGCTATAGTACACCAAGAACATCACTTGAGGAGATCACTCTCTAGTACCTAGGTAGTCGAGTAGTATGACTAAGGGCACAATTAAGCCTCCTTATCTAGTGCCCTAAGAAATTGGGTTGAGTACTATTGTTATACCTCGCATGTATATTAGAGAGATATATTCCTGGGCACTCCATTGTCCTTAGGACCCAATAACCTATTTCAGTGAGCTCACCTATGAAGGGTACCTATAAACCCCCTCATACTTATCCGAACAACATGAAAACCTGCTCTACTACAAGCATGTTGGACAGGGTGGAAGTACCACTTAAAAAAATCCAAGATGAAATAAATGGGTTCAATGGGATGTTGGATAAGATGTTGGATGAGAAGTTCACCGACTTCCTAAATTTGTTGATGGATATGCAAACTCGGAGCATACTAGAAGAAAAACAGTGGACTCCATAGCACATTGAGCCACACTAGGAAGAATATTATCATTCGGGAATAGTTATCCACCCACAACCCTCATCGGGTATGCACAACAATAGATCAATGGATAATAACATATGGCACCATTCTCCTAAGGTGGACTTGAACAAGTTTGATGGTTATGACTTGTATAGATGGGTCACCCAGATGGAACATTACTTCTCCCTCTAGGGTATTATTGATGACATGATGAAAATTGGGGTGGGGGTCATGTATATATATTAGGAACGATTGCAATGGTGTGAATTGCATACAAAAACATATATAGGCTATATCTCTTAGAGTCATTTTATTAAATTCATCTTTGTATGTTTCGAGAAAGATACTCACTATTTGGGGAGGCTTACCAAGTTACACCAAACATGCTCAGTCATAGACTTTATGGCAGACTTTGGGCAATTAAATACCCATGTAGATAACTTAACAGATTCTTTCTATAAAGAGTGTTTCATTAGTGGCCTCAAGGAGGAGATTTTAGCACAAGTTAGAATGTAACATCCTACTACATGGTTGGAAGAGGCATTGAGACCCCTAGAAGCAAATACAATGAACATTGCACAAATTAAAGAACCAACCTTCATTCTCCACACTCATCCTTCCCAGGGTACTTCCCCAAGAACAACTCCTACTCATCCCTTAAAAGTACAAAGGTTGTCTCCAACAGAAATGGAAAATCATCAAAGACGAGGAATTTGCTATAATTGTGATGAAAAATATACTCTAGGTCATCAGTGTAAAGAACATAAATTGTTACAAACTGATATGACCACTCAGGACTTGATCGAAGAAATACATATTGTAGAGACACCAGAGTTACAAGTTGAAGAAACCAAAACTCAAACTCAGGAGGATATCAAACCTCCATTCTCTCATGAAGAACCACTTATCTCCCTACATGCATTACCATGCATTTAAACTCCACAAACTTTTAAACTCATAAGTTATTTCAAGCACCGAAAATTCATCATCCTAGTTGATAGTGGAAGTAATCATAATTTTGTTCATAAGAGAGTGTCAGAAGAAACAAATTGTTTTTACACCCGGTGCCCAACTTTCAAATCATGATCGCCAATGGAGGTATGATGAAATGTGGGGGAAGATGTGAAAATGTCTGACTCTGGATGGGAGACTATCATCTCAAAACCCATCTATTTTCCATATATAAGGGTGGGTATGGTATAGTATTGGTGGAATAATGGCTACACACATTGCGACCAATTACATGGATTTCAAAGAACTCTATATGAGTTTCACTCAAGAGGGTCATGTACACACCCTTCAAGGGCTTCAAGTAGGCTCTCTTGAAATAGTCAACTCTCATCATATGGAGAAGTTATTAAAGAAGGTCCACTCTGGCATTATTTCCCAATTTAATTCCATACAGATTATGGATAACCCAACACAAGAAATACACCCATATTTTCATCTAGTACTTAACACCAAAGGGTTTACCCTCTTCTCGAGGAGAGAATGAACATGAAATCCCTTTGATTCCAGGAATTCAACCACCAAATTTATGTCCTTATCACCACCCTTTTGCACAAAATAATGAAATAGAAAATATCATTCACGAGTTGTTGGAGGCAGGGGTCATACATCCGAGTACAAGCCCTTAATCATCACCAATAGTCATGGTATTAAAGAAGGAAGGCACTTGACGCATGTGTTATGACTTTCAAGCTCTCAATAAATTGACAATCAAGAAAAAATTTCCCATCCCTATTATTGATGATTGCCTTGATGAACTTCATGGAGAAATTTTTTTCACTAATCTTGATCTATATTTAGAATACCATCAAATCGGGATGAAAGAGATAGACATCCCAAAGAAAACCTTCTTAACACACACAGGCCATTATGAGTTTTTAGTGATGCCTTTCGACCTCTGCAATGCTCCATCCACTTTCCAAAGTCTCATGAACAATATTTTCAAACCCTTCCTATGTAATTTTGTGCTAGTATTCTTCGATGATATCTTGATATACAGTAAAATATGGGAATCACACATAGAGAATGTTGATAAGTCCTTGAAATTCTTGAGAGACAACCAATTATTTTTGAATTGCTCCATATGTGCTTTTAGGGATCCTAAGGTTGAATATTTGGGTTACATTGTAAGTTAGGAGTGAGTACGAGTTGATCCCAAGAAAGTGGCGGTTGTGAAATATTGGCCTCATCCCAAAACATTGAAGAG
>JASDQU010401939.1:0-10790 GCA_032191745.1 Picea mariana | reverse complement strand
TAAGTCTTATTAAGTGGAATGAAAGAGTTAGGATTTGATTGAATTTTCTTAGATTAGAAGTTAGGTGCCTACTCCTGCATATATAGTGCATGTGCTTCGTAAGCCTACGAACCTCAGATTGACAAATTAAATGGTTGGGCAATTACTACAACGGAATTAAACGACAATATTTTCGCCTAACATTGCCTATGAGTGAATACTGTCGTTTGTACCGTGTTCCAGAGGCGGAAAGAAGCAAAGGAAAAGTGGCCATTTGGGGGGTGAAGGATTTGACCCTTCGCATTATTTTGTTCACCATTGCTCGTATGGATGGGAGCGCTGCTCCACACATGGCTCTCCAGAGCTACTTTCAGTATGCCATAGAGTGTACTGAGCCTCGAGTCTTTAACTGGGCAGACACAGTCCTTCATAGTGTGAAGAGGCAGTTGACTAAATGCAGAAGAGGCGACCTGAAGCAATTCGGGTACGGGTCATTGTTGGTGTCCTTCTTTCTTGAGAGGGTTCCCTTGCTGAGGTTGCAGGTTGAGTGGGGTTTACCGGATCCAGAGTATCCGAGAATGCTGAGGTGGTGTAACCTCATGGCCTGACATGTAGCTGGACCAATCATCAAATACAATGATTCCTTCTTCGACTGGTTGCGACCACAGATGCTGATGGTCGATGATTATGCCTATGCTGGGTTGGACTTCCAAGGGGATTTGGACTTGGCCCTGCTCGAGGGCGCTCAGTGGGGGGATCTCGGTAAGAAGTACATATTTTTCACTTTTTAAATGTTTTTGTGAATTTTATTATATGCAAATGTTTTTATGTTTGTCCAAGGTCTAATTACAAAAATTCTTTTTGATGACACAGACGTGGGGCCTTATCGACCTCCGGGTACTTCTCCTATTCAGCAACGAGGAGAGGTGGCTCCAGTGCCATGATGGGACGCGGAAGATTATGAAGCAGTGGAACAAAACTTAGAGGGTTTGACTGCAGACATTCCAGACATGCCTCTTGGAGAGGTTCCACAACGTTATCGGCGTCATACGATGGGGGTGTCAGAGTCTATTGGCCGAATGCTTTGTAGGGTTGCCTGGGCCGTCGTGTGTTACCGTGAACGTCATCCATGACATCACTTTGTAGAAGCTATGAGCTTTAGATTTTGAAATTTTGGTCCTCGGATAGAACTTTTTTGTCAAAAACTTTTTGATCGTTATATATACATATGGCTTCTACCAGCTTATTTTGTGTCGTGTGATACTTGTGACGTGGTTGATTTATAAATGACCCAAATGTCTGTCTAATACATAGTTATCTAATGCATCAGTTAATGTATTTAGACATCTAGGAATATGCTGATACTCAATATAATCAAAATAACGTTCCAAGAGGCGAATTCGCAAATACACCCGTAACAAAGTAGGACTTCGAATAGCATAGACATTACTTAACTGTAGTACTATGAGCTGCGAATCGAGTCGTACAACCAAGTGACGGATACCGAGCGAGATAACATCAATCAATAATTCGATAACGGTGCTATACTCTGCAATATTGTTGGTCGCACGGCCGAGGCACACACCTCGTAGAGTAACAAGTTCGTTTGTAGGGGCGTAAGTTGCCCATGCGACAGAAGCAAGGTTCTGAGTACTACGGCTAGCGCCATTAACAAAGCCAATGTGGGGTAGCGAAGACTCCAACATCTAGAAATCAAACACAACGTCACATAAGGGCAGAGACTAGATAACGAAAAATCATACTACAGTAACACACAAGAAGTATGATACAATAACATACAAGTACTCGTGCACAAGTGATCTTATGCATAGTACTTCTTTAAGTACAACCCATTTCTGGGTTCACTCAAAGGAATACCATCGTAATCTACTAACTCGTAAGCTCCTTTTTCCAAAACTTGTCTAACGATATAAGGACCTCACCACATGGCTTCGAATTTTCCATCTCCTAGCATATCTCGATCTTGTTCGTAGAGGAGAACCAGATCTCCTTAGGAGAAAACGCGAGGCTTGACATGTTTGTCATATTGGGCCTTGACACGTTTCTTCTGGTCTTCTATGACTAGGGTAGCGTCGCATCGAGTTTCGTCTAATCGCATAAGATACAATAGACGTTCTTCCTCTGCAGAAGTGTTTGGTAGGAGTTCAACAACTAGTTTTAAAGAGGGTATCTCACATTCAATCAGGAGAATGGCTTCTAAACCATAGACTAACCGGAAAGGTGTAAACCCAGTAGCGAACTTAACGGACGTCCGGTAAGCCCACAATGTTGAAAACAACATTGTGTGCCAACTTGTTTTGTGAATCCCTATCATTCGTCGAAGCATGGTTATGATAACTTTGTTAATCGCTTCGACTTGGCGATTGGCTTGTGGGTAATAGGGCGTTGAGTTTTCATGGCGAAGACCTAACTTTTCAGTGAGTTCGAACATCATGAAGTTTCTAAAGTGGCTACCGTGATCGGTGACGATAGCCTGAGGAACACCAAAACGAGCTATGATGTGATTGAAAATGAATAATGCTGCGGTCTTTCCAGTATTGTCAAATGTTGGCATCGCCTCGGCCCATTTTGTAAAATAATCTACGGCTACAATAATGTATCCATGCTCCTCGACCGAGTGGGGGTGACATGTCATGAAATCGATGCCCCATTTTGCAAAGGGACCAACGGAGACCACAGGGTGAAGAGGAGCGGGATGTGACCGTATCTTATGATTATAGGTCTGGCAAGCGTGACATTTTTGGACAACGATTATGCAATCGTTAAATAAAGAAGGCCGAAAATACCCTGCTCGTAAGATCTTCTGGGCATTAGCATACCCGGACATATGACCACCACAGGCTCCAGAATGGCAGTCATTTAAGGCTTTCTCGGCTTCGTCGAACGTGAGGTAGCGTCGAAAAATTGAGTCAATCCCACGACGATAAAGAGTATCCCCGAGGATAATATATTGACGGGCTTGGTAGCATATTTGAGGCTATTCAGTACTGGACAAATTGGGTCGGAAAGTCTGGGTTTGGATATATATGATGATATTGCCATACCAAAGATCATCAGAACTAATTAGGAAAAGGGATTCATCAGGTAGTGAATCGGCTGCTACATTTTCCGTTGCAGAGTAGGGAAAGTCGCATATCAACTCGCCAAACACTAAGGACTTCTTGGACTTAGCTCGTTCGAATTCCAAGTCAAACTCCTGGAGTATCACGATCCATTTGGAGTATTTCCCCCCTAGCAATTGACGGGTGAGAATGTGTTGCATAGGGTTGCAGTTAGAAATCACCATAGTCTTGCCAGAGAGGATATAGTGCCAAAAACGTTGAACTGCTTGGACGGCTGCCAAGGCCAGTTTTTCGACATGTAAGTACTTGGTTTCAGTAGGCGTTAGACTACGACTCAAGTAATAGATAACATGTTCGTCATGAGAATCATCCTCTTGGACGAGGACCATAGCAATGGTGTAATCCAAAGTTGTGAGGTAGACGAAATAATCGCGACTGTAATCGGGGGGAAAGAGAAGCGGAGCACGTGTTAGGGACAGTTTCAACGCTTTGAAGGCTTTGTTTGCGATGGTATCCCATACGAACTCAGACTTCTTTTTGAGTAGTCACGTAAATCCACGAGTTATCTCTGCGTAGTTTGGGATGAAGCGATGAAGAAGGTTTGCTTTCCCTTGCAAACTTTGTAACTGGCGAAGTGTAGAAGGAGGAGGGAGATTGAGAATCGCTTCGACTTTTAAAGGATCTACCTTGATCCCTTGATGTGAAACAATAAAGCCTAGAAGTCGACTGGATTCTACGCAGAAAACACATTTGTGAGGATTCTAGTATATATGGTAAAACCGACAGCAAAGGAAAATGGCTCAGAGGTGGATTGGATGATCGACCCGGTGCATGGAATGAGCGGGTAAGTCATCAAGATATGGTTGCACGATGTGCTCTATATCATGGAAGGCATAAGACATAGTGCGTTGAAAAGTTGCGCCAACGTTCTTTAGACTGAAAGGAAGTTTCTGATAGGCGAAAGTGCCCCAAGGACAAACGAATGCGGTTTTGTGTTGATCCTTGGGAATGATATTGATTTGATTATATCCAGAGAAACCATCCATCAGAGAGAAGATTTCGCTTTCGGTGCAATCGTCAACAATCTGGTCGACGAAGGGGGTAGGAAAGTTGTCTTTGGGACAAGCTTTGTTAATATCCCTATAATCAATGCATACGCGGATTGTGCCTTGTTTCTTGTCAATCAGGACAAGATTGGAAACCCAGTCAGTGAGGGCCACCGGGTAAATAAAGCCGGCTTTGAGAAGTTTCTCGACTTCAAGCTTGATAGCAGCCGCTTTACGTGGGTGAACCAGATGAAGGCGTTGCCGGACGGGTTTAGCGTTTGGGTATGTCTTAATCTCATGTATCACAATGTCGGGGTCGATACCCAACATTTCTTCATAGCTCCAGGCGAAGACGTCACAAAATTCTTTGAAAAGTGACTTATAGGTGACGATTTCATCAGGGGAACACGAAGCTCCGATATGCACATTTTCGAAATTCCAGGTTTGATGGATATGTCGAGGGGAATAGTGGGTGAGATATTGCTTAAGTTCCCTTCGGAAAACACATCGTGTGTGGACTCGGGAACGGTTGAAATGACGACAACGGTCGACGAAGTCGAGATTCGTTAGTAGCTCTCAATGGTGTGTTGTTCTAGGAAGAGGATGGAACAGTGATGTCCATCATTCCAAGGGGTGTCTTCCATGACAGACATAATCATCTCATCCGTGGGAAAAATGACGTGGAAAGGATCTGGAGATAATTCACCAAGAGAGGGGGTAGAAGGGGTTGCCGATTGAATGGCCTGATAGGCAGATTCGACCGGACTCAAAGGCATTTTGTCACCGTAACGAAGATGATCGCCAGGGTCAGGTACCATCCATGGGTCGTGAGACGTAGGGGTTCCGTGAATCGAGGTGGAGATCATTTTGATTAAAGCGACAGATGAGTGTGGAACATCGGGTGGTGGAATGGGGAAGGTACCCATTAACGAAGAGTCTTTAAGAAGACCTACACTGACGTTCTCGTAACCCAGTGGGGTTTTGGCGATGAACGGTATGTTGCCAGTACGCGTATCGAAGTTAAAGAAGGCTAATTGGTCGACGGTAATTACCTTTCCTTGATGTGGAAAATGTACAACACGAAAAAGAGTCGACACAACTGGGCGAATGGAATCAATCCAGCTACGGCCAAGCAGAGGATTGTAATCGAGAGGAGCGTCAAAGACTTCCACTTCGACTTGGACCGTTTTGCCTTCTAGCATGATTGGCAATGAAGGAAGGACATCGTAAGGCTTAAAACCGGATCCATTGAAGGCTTTGAGTGTGTTATGGGATTCGGTCAAAGAGGGAGAGCCGATGGCTTTCCAGCAGGTAACAGACATGACACACGTCGAGGCACCCTCGTCGATAACTGTTCGACAAATGTTTTTGTCGGAGACAATCACTTGGATTTGGAATGCGAGTTGAGGGGGTAACCTTGGAATGTGATCTTCCAAGTCAAAAATTATTAAATTCATGTTCGTCGGGTCGATTCCACCGATAGCTTTCAACAATGCCTTCCGTTGTGTGGGACAACTTTGAAGGACTTCGAGGGCTGACATTGCGGAAGGTGCTTGGGCCAGATCTTCAACAATGCTGTAGTTCTGGGTAGCACGAGCATGAGGATTGAAAGCCGATTTTCGAACGACGCCCTTTGGAGGGGGTTGAAGAACTATGTCAAGGTTTGGTCGTTCGAGATGAAGAGGACCGTTGGTAGGTGGAGTCGTGGGAGATGGTTGGACCAACGAAGATGGTGTATCATCAACCTTCGCTTTAGAGGGAGAATGATCTTTGGCTTGAGTGGTGAGTGCGATGTCATTCTTCTTTGAAGTGCCAGTACACATTAATACATAGGACGTAGTAGAAGGGGAAGGTTGGTCATGAATGACCAATTGGGCCTGTTGTTGAGAGGGGAAGGGTTGGGACAAAACGGCTGGAGCAGGTGGTTTCGGGGCCCCTTGAAGGAACTTAGTAGCCTCGGCACGTCGTGAAAAATCCTTCATGTAGTGATCATCACCATAGATAAGACAAGGGTAGCGGGGTTTGCGCTTATCCCTGTCGTCAACAGGTGGAGTTTTTGTTTTCTCTGCTTGTAAATTATTTTTGTCCTCCTTATTCTTACTCTTTCCCTTTCTAGATTTGTTTTTACCGGCTGGGGTAGATTGAACTGCATTTACCTCAGAAGTCTTGCCGGTGGGAGGGGTAGGAGACGGAGCATTTTGAACATTAGAAGAAGCGGGTTTGGGGTTGTTGCTTGAGGCAGAATGTGGTTGTGCATGGAAAGTGCCAATCACACTGTCGACTGCATGAGAAGCAGCTGGAGTAGTTGAAGTGGCGGAAGTGGAAGGACAAGGTGCATCAGGGAGTAAGTCGTAAAGAGTACTCGTTTATGAGTAAATGAGGTCAAGGTATTGAGCATGACTTATGGCCTATTCTTCCGTGACAACTCCACCCATGGTGATGTCACGAATGATGTCGTTCACAAATGATTTTGTGAACCACTCTGCCAGCAACTGATCATGAGGTTCGAGTTTGATGAGACATCGTCTTCGTCGCCACTCATGAATGTGATCGGATATATGAGTGGCTTTGGTTTGTTTGAAAGAACTCAAAATCTCGGTCCCTGTTTCATAACGGATCGGTAACTAGTAGTGGGTGAGGAAAGCCATAGCTAGGGTGTTGAAGTTGTCGAAGAAACCTCATGGTAATTCTATATAGCACTTCACAACAGAACCTGTGAGAGTTCTTTGAAAAAGACGTAAACAAATAGAGTCATCCATCAAGAAGTTGGATGAGCACTAGAGGTGAAAAGTCATGATGTGATTGTTTGGGTCCTCTCCCGCTTTGCCATCAAATTTAGGTATTTCAGATGGTATCTTGGCTGGTATAGCGGGCCATTGGGGAGAGTGACAAATTGGATCATTTAAAATCCTCGATAGATCCGGGAGGTCCAAAGTGGCCAAGAAGGGTAACTGTCTATTCACATGCGGGTACTGGTGGCTTTGGGGAGGGAGTGCCGTCGACAAACCAGTAGGACCATAAGCAGTCTGCATATAATGCGAAGACCCAGGCAGATTCGGTGGTTGTTGTAGAGGAAAGTAGCCCATGGGATTGTATCCTTGAACAGGGACGTGAGTTTGGGCATTCGAGCCCCAAATAGGATTGGACGTACCTGGATATGGTTGGCCTATACTAGGGGGTATAACGAATGTAGCTGGAAGCTGTTGCCCCCCAGTCGATTGAGGATTATGTTGTATCAGATGGTTGCAATACTGGGCCAAGGATGGAGGTATGTTTTGTCCGTAGGGTGGGGTCGGTGGGGGTTGTCCTCCAATTGGGGGTTGAGTTCCAATTGGGGGTTGTGTTCCAATAGGAATTTTCCCTACAAGGGGGGGTTGAGTCAAACCTCCTTGGTAAAACTGTCCACCAACAGGAATCTGGTAATTTGGTGTGATTGACGGGATGGTGCCACTAGGATTTGTGTCGCCGATAGAGGATGAAAAAGGTCCTCCGAAAGGGGGTTGGGGAATTGTCAGAATGAAGATAGGAGGAGAGTGCCCAGAAGACGAGGGACCACCAGGAGTTCCGGATGGGGTTTGCGTAGGAGTGGGAATAGAAGCATTGAACGTACGATATCTGGGTGGAAGCGTCGGGGTGACACTGGGCGAGAGCGGTGTGCCAATGGGGGCTTGACTAGACGTTGTAATCCCGGTGTGAATACTCGTAGTATCTGTGTAATGGACCATTTCTAAAGGGATCGTTAAGACGTGGTCAGCTCGCGGAGCTTCTGTACCAGGAAAATAATAAACAGTAGTAAAAGGTACTGCGTCTGGGTCAGAGGTTTTGGGGAACGCAAGTGAGATGGTGATTTCAACGCCTGCTCTTGAGCCAAATAGATCCCGTCTAAAAATGCCAGGAGACCAAAAAGGATCTTGGCCTACAGGTCCGAGAAAAGGTCCATTCGGTGATCCAGAAGACAACACAATTAAGTCTCCAGAAGAATTCACTCGCATAATACGTCTCTCAGAATCGGGGTGAAGTTGAAAGTCCTCTCAAGAATTTGTAATTCAGAAATGTTCTAGAGAGTCAATTCTTTCCACTTGTGGAGTGGTGACGTCTTGGACTTCACTCTGTTGAGGAGAGCCCTATGGTGAGCTTGTAGGCAAGGGTTGAGAACCTTCCAGATTTTCTAGAGGTAAGCCCTGCATTCTACGGGAACGACGTGGAGGGTCTATTGTGAATGAGTTACAAAATTACAAAGAAAATCCCGTGGTCAACTTACAACATGCGCTAGTAAACAAAATCTAGGAAACAACACTAAGCAAACAAGACCTTCTAATTCCGAAGTCACTAGTTGGTGATGAAATCCAACGTCGCAACAACGAGACGAGAAGGGGCTAGGCTAGGGGGGAAAAGTTACGCTGACGACCTATTTAACGGACTTAAACCCTGGTGCAAACTCCCACACATAATCGTGGGTATACACTCCAAGGAGCCCGAGTGAGTTTGGCCAACGTTGATTCCAGGTACCGTGAAGACTTTCCCCTTCACAGTCACCTTGTGTAAGACCCTAAGAAGATAGGCCACTAAGGTTACCACTGACAACAATAAAGCCTGGGGGGACAGTCGACAGTCTGATCCACACGCAAGGGTAGGGTATCTAGCCCGAAATCAACTCGAGAGGCTTCCACTCATCATTGTGGGTATACCTCCAAGTGAACCCCGTAATACATGCAATCTCAACACTGATATCAACGAAGTAGGGTGAGTAACTCTGTCGATATCAATGCGACCTCGTGCTTGACCCTTGTGTGAGAAGGGCTTCCTAGGACAAAATGTCGTAAATGGAATTTGACACTCCTTAACACAAGATGCTATTGTGTGTTTTGTGCTTTGGAGAGTGTATCTCTCTGCCTATTCCAAAGCTCTAGCCTAACTAACTGTTGGTGTAATAGAGTCCTAGAAAATAGTTACTAGTTAAGTTTTAAAACTACGCAATATTATTTAAGGGCTGTTGTTACTCAAAGGAAGCAGAGGTGAAACCAATGTCGTGTGAGACTCTGACCCAACAATGCATAGATAGGAATGAAAGATATCAATTTTCGTTCGATGAATCCTATGTACGGGAGGGAAAGAGAAGTGTTCCTGAACAATCTTGAACTACGATATACAATCTTCTTTAAAATGCAATCTCAATGAATCATGTAACAATGACAATTCTCTATTTGTTCTCTTTCAACAATTTCAACAATTGATTTTCAATATTTTCAAAATGAAAATGCTTTTAGAAAGAAAAATGTTTTTTACTTTTCAAAAAGATCTACACCATGGTGGTGAAAGTAAGGAAAACCAATAACTAGCGAATAAGCAATAAACAAAACCCAAACCAATCTTTCAATGGAGTCAAAAACGACAAGCAAACAAAACTAGTCTTTTCAATTGCATGAGAACAATGATTTTCCAAATAATGAGCAAATGAGAAAGACAAACAATCCCAACTTTCAAACCGATCACTGGCTCCTAACCAAACAAGTACACAGATCCTAAGATCAAAGATTATATCCTTGCTAAGAAAAGTCAAGAGATCAGAGTTGAGGAAAAGATGGACAAGAAGAGCCTTTGATTTCTGAAGACTGATCGTGCACAAAATACGAAGTCAAGAAAACATCAACCAGTGGTCCAAGAATTTCTTTTCAGACACCTATACTGGTCTGGGCATCTGAGCATGCAAAAACCTTAAATCCAAAAATTTTAAAAGAGGGTTTGCAGGCTATAAGTAATGCACAGTGCGAGAATGGAGCATTCTCGTAGGTTGGCTTGAAGCAGATGCGAGAACCTCGCACTGGACTGAAAGGCAGAGTGCGAACTCAAGGGATTCTCTCAGGCCACTGTGGGGTTTAGTGCGAGAAGGCCTGAAACTAGGCAAAAATTTGGAAAAAGACAAAAATTTCGAAGGGACTTCTGGACCCAGAGAGTCTAACAGGGTGTCCTGAAGACTCAGAGATTTATAGAAATGAATAAAGGTAAGGCAAGAGCAAATGGCCAAGGAAAAACACCAAAAACCACTAAAAAATGGGTTGCATCCCTAGTGGAGTCGCCAATTTTGTTATCGGACTAATCAGTAGGTGCAGACACTAACATATATCACTAGATCCACCTGGATCTAGAACAAAACAGGACATGACATGACTCTTTCCCTAAGTTACGACCACTGAATTAGCTAGTAAGGAGGAACAAGTGACATACCTTTGTATCGCTTCCTTAGGTCTTTGTTGCTCCCGCTTCGCTCTGGTGTTTTCGTGAGGTCAAGACCAAGACAACACAAACCAACCAAAGTGAAGATAGAAAAATGTATTCAATCGTCAACTTATGCATATGATCAAGGAATTACACAATAAAGTAAGAGTGACTTTATGGGAAAAGGACATGTCGCTGTATCATATTAATCGCAAGTAGAAGATACAACCTGATCGCCTTGATGTCGCAAGCTTCTTTTCGGTGACTCTTGGTTCCAACACACACACTTGCTCTGTCCTTGCATGAAGAAGATCCAATTCCTCTTGATAGACCTACTAGAGTCTCCAAGCTTCTGTTCAAGCTGGGTTCTTCACACAATTCCTTCACCAATTCTTCAATTAATCTTGCTTAACCTTTTCCATGAGAACCCTATCAATATATAGGAGAGGATGAGATGGTTACATGG
>JASDQU010401938.1:0-10790 GCA_032191745.1 Picea mariana | reverse complement strand
TTGTTTTCAACTGTTATGATCATTGTGTGTACCATTATGCCGAGGTGTCATTCCAAGTACATCATGGTATTATGGTTTTGCATGGCCTCGATCTACACGACTTCTCTCACACACATGGTAATTAACGCTCCTACCTACCATTTCGAGCTGTCTTTGCATTGCATTGAGGAAACTCGGGGCGATGGCTCTATGTTTATTCTATCAAACCCTACCTCTGAATCCTGTGTCGATTCCTTGCTGTTGGCCATGGCTCCTGTGGTGAGGATTGAGCCAAACGGTGTACAAACATTGTTATCATTTGAAAATGCCAGAGATGACTTAGAAAGGAATGGTTGGCGTGTGTTTGTTGAAAAGTTCAAGGGTTTTAATTTAAAAGTTGCTCAAGAATTTGCGCTGACATTTGACAGTTGCAGAGAAAAAATAGGAGACGTATAGCTTGAGTTAAATGAAGATTTTATTAGCCAATCCACCAGTCTACCAGCTGTGGAACAAAAATGGTTCAAAAAATCAAAAGTTGAAGAGGTTCCCTGGTCATTGTTGTTCACCTCAAGGAGGATTACCAGTTGCGACCAAGGTATGCCTGTCTCATCTTTAAAACCTACATGGCATGATCTGTTAGCTATTGTGAAATAGTTTGTTACCTATGAGGGGAGATATGGGTTGGTTTTCTTGTATCACTTGCGATTTCTCATGAGTTTTATCGATTTCCCCCTGAACATGCCCTATTTTCTCCTTCGAAGTCTATACAAAATGGTAAAGTGGTTTAAAAGGAAGAAGTCTGATTCTAGTCTGTTCCACCATTGTTTAATCAAGATTATCAATATACATCAGTTGAAATTGAACAATGATTGTTGGGATGCTTTTCTGTTACGTAATGGTTTTCGTAGTAGTGAGTTGGGATAGGTTGAGAAGCCTGTCATCATAGAAACCCTCGTGAAGCCTACCATATCTCCTCCTTCGCTCTTGCCCTGTGATCTTATTTCTAATTTGGAACCCTCGACCTATCCTGACACTACCCAACTAGACACTCTACTAGATTCGTATCCAAAGGAAGGTGTTAAGACTGTTAAAAAATCCATAAGGAAAAAGAGTAAAGGCAAAGATGATATCAATTATAAGAGTAAAAAGGCCACTCGTTGGGTTTCACGATGTGCCCGAAATAAACCCAAGCCCTATGCATACCAAAACGCAATTGTGTTAAGCGAGGATTTCGATTCGAAAATTGAAATATTCCTGTCCGAAGAATATCCATATTCATATGGACTTTTCTCTGATAAACCCTATGATTATGTTACAAACCTTCCACCGTGTCTAAAGGACAATCCCAATTTCCCTAGAATCAAACTCAGTAATGAAACTATAGGTCTAATGGATGATTCCCCACCTGTTAATACTATCACTGCTAATACACAGTCTATTCAGCCGCAATGTAACAAATGTCGGTCATGGATCGATAGGTATTACAAAGATGTGCCTTTACTTCAGTCTCAGCCTAAGTCCTTGGAAGAACAGGTGAATTTGCTATTGAAGGAGAATAGCAGACTTCGATCCGTAGCTCAAACCAAAGAAAAACATAAAAAAACCATAGGGTCTATTGTTTTTAAGAACGTGGAAGCAACGACTGCAATAGTAAATTCAAAGATTGCTTGATTAAGTCGAATCCCTTAATTTGAGGTATGATTTTTTAAAAATAAGTTTAGGATGATTTTTTCTTTTTCAAATTAGAATACATGATTTGTTTGCACATATTACCTTTAGTTTGTTTTGATTGCTTCAATAAAATATGATTCTAGTTGTAATTATAACTAGCTACAGAATCGTGAGATTCTGTAGCTAGTTAGAAAAATTTGAATTACTTGTTTTAATAACTGAAAATGCATCTGAAATCTTTCATTCTTATGTGTTTTCAGGAACCTATGATTTCTAAAGGAGATTTGAAGCACTGTTGGCATCTCTCAGCATTCTATCTTTTTATTTTTATTTTTATTAGAATAGGCTATTAGTTTTTGGTATCAAGTAGAATCCGGGAGGTTGCATCCCCCACATTTTTTGGAACAAATTAGATGTTGTCAACAGGAAATGTTTTCATCCTGTAACCTATATAAATGTGTTGTTTTATAAACTGGAGATCATCACTGCCTGGGAGAAAAAAACTATGGATTTATGATTGACAGACTTGAATATAAGATGATATTTGCACAGCTTTAGCTTCGATATATCGTGTTTTTATTCAAGTTATGGTCATTTTGATTTGTAATTAACTTGTGACTACTTTAGATATCATGGTTTATTGCAGATTAGTGTGATGGAATTTATATGATATCCATGTTTTATATCCCGTATATAACATATAGTAATTATCTTCTTCAAATTTGAAATTAGAAGATTCATCTTCTTTATTCATTGAACATTTATACACGAATTTTCACAGCACGATTTATCTCAATGTGACCATTTGTGAAATTATAAAATTGTTGTTACTACATCTCTTATATGTTTTGTCATTTGCATTCAATCATTACTGCTTCACATTTACGAGGAGCATTTGTAAGATCTTTTGTGGTTTTACCTCATCAAACAACGAAATGGGATACTGTACACATGATGAATAGGAGATGCGATTACATGTTAGTCTGCTAGTCTTATTTTATTAGTTTAATTAATATAGAAATTTCCTGAAATCTAAATGCATTTTACTGCTCATCTTTGTTTTCAATTAGATAGTTTTCTATTTCATTTCTTGTTTATAAACATTATAAAAAATAAATCAAAAAGATTGAATGATAGTTTTGTTGTCGTTAAATAAATCAATTCATAATCGATTTTCGCAGATTTAGATTAAAATTTGCATTCTGTAAATGTTATACATATATTAGAGATATAATCATTTGCATATATTGTAGATATAATAAGTAGAGTTATTTTATAAATATTAGTTAGTAAACTGTAAATATATATTAGATCTGTATATAGTTTTCAACGATTGTTATTCATCTAGTTATTACACTTTCTTTAGTTTTGTTTTTCACTTTCTTTAGGACTTAGTTCAGCCAATGAATCCGCTAAACCCATCGGAGTGGATTAATCCAAATGACTTGGGTTAAGTAGACAACCCCGGACCAGATTGACTCCTCCAATTGACGAGCGGTCAATTTTGCCCGTCAACAAATGGCTCTAGAAGGAGCGCATGAAAATTATTAATGACACGAGGTGGTCATAAGACTCCTCCACCACCTACCCTCTCACCTATAGTAACTAGAATTCATTCAAATGACAACATTGTCCCTCAAACACCAAACACATCAAACGACGATCTACGGATCACAGTTGAACCAATAACTCCAAATCCTATGGGTGGTGACATACAAGAGATTGTTTGCCAATATCTCATAAGAACACACAGTGCCTTCGCTCGTTTAAGACAACCAAACCAACCTTTGGACCAATCATTAGAATTCTCTAATATCAGAGAACAACTTGGAGGCACTAACCTTACTTTAAACCCTACAGATCCAATCCTCACTCCTGCAGCAAGAGGATCTGGTATACCACTTTCACCACCTCCTTCATCTCCTTCTTCTTCTGGAGAAGAGTCCTCTGATGAAGGAAGTTCCTCATCCTAGCCTTCGACACCACCCACACCTATGTCCAACCAGAACAATCCCTCCAGACCCTAGCTCGACCAAGTTGTAGTGGCCATACCTGGGCCTCAGCATCCCTTACCCAAACACCCGGAGAAATGGCTCCCTAAATTTGACCCAGACTCCAAACAGATCACCGAAGATCACATCAAAAAGTTTATGTTAGCCATTAGAATCTGTAGTGTCGAGCACGAAGACGTAGTCTATAGATTGTTTCCCTACACCTTTGAGGGCAATGCCTCTACCTAGTACTTTGCCCAACAACCCCACACAATTGTGTCATGGGAGAAGTTTGAATCTTGTTTTCTTGAGAAGTTCGGAGACGAAAAGTCTCCTGAAGTTCTAGTCATGGAGTTTTCTAGTTTAAGAATGAACCCCAAAAAGAAGATCAAAGACTTTAATCAAAGATTCTTGATGCTAAAGAATCAAATCCCTACGGATTCGAGGCCTGCCGAGAATCTTATTATAGCATATTATACGAAAGCCTTACATCAAAGCATAGCCATTTGGGTAAAGAGATCCAAGAAAGCCACATTGTTATAAGACTTCAAAGAGGCCAGTCAGATCGAGAAAGATATCCTCAGCCTGAAGGACACTAGTAGCAATGAAACAGAGACTAGTTCATCTTCCAAAAAGAAAATTGAAATCCTCCCCAGACCTTCCCAAAACAAAGCCCAACTTGAAAGCTCGGATTTAGAAAACTTGCAGAAAGTCGTTCAAAAACTGTCCAATCAAGTTATAGATTTGAAAAGGATGGTTGAAGAAGATTCTTCGAGCAAAGGGCCTTACAAACCCCCTTTTAGGAAGCCTTTTCCCACCAACCAACCTAATTCAAATACTGAAGGCCTAAATCTAGAAAGCCTGCAATTCACTATTCAAACGATTCTAGAAGCACAGGATAACTTGATGCCTCCTGAGATCCCTGAGGAAGTAGTTGAACAAGAGACAGTAGAAGAAGATGAATCCTCTCCGAACGTTTTTGGTCATTTTTCGGATAGTATTTTTTAAGCTAATTTTGAAACAATGCATCCTTACAATACTAGGAGTAAGATAGCAACTAGGCCTTCTTCTGAAATCGCTATGACTTTGCCTCCAAAACAGTCTAAATCAACTGAGACTAAACAAAATTTAGTAAAACCAAGCTTAGATTATGATTTGGTTGAAGATCTAAAAAATCTTAGGGATAATATTTCTGTTTATGAATTATTAAAATTCCCTTTTCTTCTACAAAAGATTCTACAGAATATTGCATAGAACAACAAAAATGGCAATCCAAGCAGTAACAAAGGTGTTCAGAATAACCCCAAAGTTCCTCAGAAGGGCTCCGCCAAAACTACTTCTGATTCTCACGAGAAAAGAGACCTTCCTGTAAATAATGTAACAAATGTATATAAATTAGTTTTAGAGGCTGCGAGTAAAAAGCAACAAGCTTCCACCATTAGTACTCGCAGAAATGTCCCTCCATTTTTGTTAACTTTTGAAATCTTCAATAGGAACGTGCATAACTGTATGGTAGATTCAGGAGCATCATCTAACGTAATGCCTTTGTCTGTGTGTCAAAAGATTAATGCCAAATTTCAACCATCCACCTTGAAGATCATCTAGCTTGATCGAAATAGTGTTAAAGTTATAGGCGAATTGAGAAATGTGCTTATAAGATTGTCGTCTAACCCTAAAGTTCATCAAGTGATTGATATTATTGTTGTAGATATCCCAGATGTTTATGGTTTATTTTTAAGCAGAGACTGGTCAGAATAACTACACGGCTATTTTGCAATGGATTGGTCTCACTTGTGGCTACCTGAGAATGGAAAGCCAACAGAATCAAGGTAAATCGTGAACGTTACCTAAATTTCCTGATGACGGATTTAAATGATACCAATGAACCATTCACTCCTTCTGCCGATTCACTCGAAATACAGGGGATGGATACCTTTTTTGGTAATTTCATGGCCAGAACTTCCACTATCACTAACCCAGAACAACAATATGAAATTTTGACATATATGCAGCCAACAACTTCTGCCCAGTGGTCACATACAACCGACAACAATCAAATATGGACTCTTTACTTTGACGGGTCAAAATCCAAGGAAGGAGCTGGTGTAGGCTGCGTGATTATTGATCCAGTAGGTAACAAGACCCTGATTATGTGCAGGTTAGAGTTCGAATGTACAAACAACACAGTAGAATATGAGGCATTATTGCAAGGCCTTAGGAAATCATTAGATATGAATGTTCAAAATTTGACTGTCTTTGGTGATTCAGAAATCGTGGTTAGACAAGTAAAAAATTCTATCCACTGTTTATCCCCGCACCTTAAAAGCTACCAATCTGAGGTATGAAATTTGATGAATAAGTTTGTTGCATTTAACATAAATTCTATTCCTAGATTGAATAATTCAGAAGTTCATTTGTTAGCTAATGTAGCTTCGAAACTTTTCCCTACAGAAGGCTTATCTCTGAACGCATTCTCCGTTGAACTGTTGTTCAAACCGTCCATCCCAGACAACATCATGAATTGGAAAGTCTTCGATGACGATCAATAGATCATAAGTTTCCTGCATATGGAAGAAACTTTCCAGGGCACAGTAATCGACGAAGGTAATCATGACGAAAATCTTCGTGACTTTACGGTAATACCAGATCCAAGATCTCCAGAATCTTCATTAGACATGGTAAATTCTATCTCGAAATATGTAGTTATATTAGAAAAATTTTATGATCTTCACGACAAGTTCAAAAAATCTGTGAACTGTGAAACGAATAGTTCCTCTTTGACGCATGAAAAAGTAAACTTGGGAACTAAAGACAACCCACAGTGCATTAATTTAGGGGTGGGATGTTCTGAACAAGAAAAAGCAACGTTTATTAAATTGTTTAAGGAATTCAAATATGTTTTTGCTTGGATGTACGACAACCTAAAAACCTTTGATCCTAACATCATACAACACGTTATTCCTATGAAACCCCAAACCCAACCTTTTCAACAAAAGTTAAGGAAAATGCACCCAAAACTCGAACCAACTATCAAGAAGGAATTAAATAAACTCCTAAATGCTAAGCTAATCTTCCTAATTAGGCACACACAATGGGTCTCTAATCTTGTCCCTGTCTGGAAGAAGAGTGGTGAAATCCGACTATGTGTCGATTTCTGAAATATTAATCGAGCGTCTGATAAAGACAATTACCCTATCCCACCCATGGAACAGATCCTTCAATAAGTATCTGGTTTTGAAAGGTTATCCTTATTGGATGGTTTTTCAGGGTATAACCAAGTCCTGATGTCCCCTCTAGAACAACTTAAAACCACCTTCTGCACTCCATGGGGCACCTATGCTTATAGGAAGATGCCCTTTGGGCTCATAAATGTTGGTGCCACTTTCCAGAGAGCAATGGACATCGCTTTCYGAGGCTTAATCAATCAATCTRTCATAGTTTACCTGGATGACATTACCGTCTTCTCAAAAAACAAAGAAGATYATCTAGATCATTTAAGATMTGTTCTACARCAATGTCGTAAGTACAACATTTCTTTGAATCCTAAAAAATCTATCTTCGTAGTAGAACAAGGTAAACTCTTAGGATTTATTGTATTAAGCGAATGGATGATTATCGACCCTGAAAGAACTCAAGTCATTTCGAAACTCCTCCCTCCCTCGTCAAAAAATTCTATGTAATCTTTCTTAGGTCAGATAAACTTTGTTAGGATATTCATCCCTAGCTTTTCAAAAATGGTGAGGCCATTACAAAACCTAATAAAAAAGGACGTACAATACCATTGGGGATCTTTAGAAAACCAGGCTTTTAATTCAATAAAAAAGGCCATAATAGACACTCATTATCTAATGAGCCCCGACTTTTTGCAAGACTTCACCCTCTACACATTTGCTTCTGACCATTCTTACGCCGTTGTCCTAACTCAAAAGAATGTTGAAAACAATGAAGTTCCAATTGCCTTTATGAGCTCAGCCTTCAAAGGGGTAGAACTTAATTACCCAGCAGTAGATCAGCAAGCCTATGCTGTTTTTAAAGCAATAAATCACTTCTGATCTTATCTTTTGAAATCTTGGATGAAAATCATTGTCCCTTACCCGACTGTCAGAAATCTGTTAGTACATAAAGAACTAGGTGAAAAAAGGGCAAACTGGGTCACATCCTTGCAAGAGTATGACATAGAAATCACCCCATCACAAATAGTAAGAGATTAAGGGTTATGCAAGTTAGTCACTGACTCAGCTGCAAGACAACAAGAGGAAAATGATATCTTAGCTCTAGGACAACAGTATCAAAATCTAATCTGCTGTGCACAAAACCCTGCTAGTCCTTGGTATGATGATATAAAATTTTGTCTTTAACATGGGTCAGCTCCCCGTCACCTGGATCCCACAAAAATAAGAGAACTAAGATTAAAATATGCTTCCTTTTAGCTGATTAATGGTATTCTGTTTCATCAAAATTTTGATGGAGTACTAATGCGCTGTCTTGAGAAAGATGAAGCAAAAAAGGTCTTATTGGAATTGCACGCAGGAGAAGCTAGAGGGCATTTTGGTGGAGATACCACTGCCCATAAAGTATTAAGATAAGGTTACTACTGGCCTACAATTTTTAAATATTCTCATTCTTTATGTCGCAAGTGTGTAATTTGTCAGAAAACATCTAGACGGATACAAAAACTAGCTTTCCCTTTGCAACTAGTTTCAGTAGACTCCCCTTTTCAGTAGTGGGGTCTTGATATTATAGGTCCAATCAATCCTCCATCCTCACATCAACATAAGTATATCATAACAGCCATAGATTACTTCACCAGGTGGTCCGAGGCTGCCCCATTAAAAGTTGTAAATACCAGCCAGGTAATATCCTTTTTGAATTCGAATATTATTACTCGTTTCGATATCCCTGACTGCCTGGTGTTTGATAATGCTTCTTATTTTTCGTCTCTTGAGATGAGTGATTTCTCTCTAGAAAAGAGAATTAAATTAAAGTATTATGCCAGCTATTACCCCCAAGACAATGGATTGGCAGAATCGACTAATAAAAATCTGATCAAAATTATCAAGAGAACGGTCTCTGAAAACCATAAAAATTGGAATAATGCACTGTTAAACGCAATCTAGGCTGATAGAGTAACTCCTAAAACTGTTGTGGGTAACTCACCTTTCTTTCTCATTTATGGTAGAGAGGCAATTCTGCCACCACGTGTCCTCCTTCCTTCTCTGCAGCTATCTCAGAAAATACAAGAAGAGTACTGTCCCCCTTTGGAGAATCGAATTAACGCTTTGTTAAAATTAGAAGAAGTAAGGGCTCAAGCAAAATAGAAATTGGATCAACATCAACTCATTGTTAAAAGCTGGTTTGATTCCAATTCCGCCTCTGACAGAAATTCTGAGGTAGGTGACCTTGTTCTAAAATGGGACAAACCGCATGAGGGAAAAGGAGAGCATACAAAGTTTCAGAACTTGTCGCTAGGACCATTCTTGATTGCTGAGAAATTGGGTCCCAGTTCCTTCTGATTACATAATTTAGAGGGATAGCCAGACACCTATCCGGTGAATGGCCAAGCTCTAAAAAGGTATTTCGCCTGATGACACTCCCATGTAAACTATGTAAATATTTTTTTTTTGCTTGCTTTTTGTTTTTCTTTGTTGGTTTGTTTTGATTTTTTTGTTATGCTTACCAGTTTTTCTTTTTGAGATGCACATGCTTGCACCATGAACTAGTCCAGACAAATAGAACAAAAAAATTTCCCCTCTAAAATGACTACTAAAGGTTGTTTATGCATCAATTATGATATTTTTCTGAAGTTTGCAGCCATGTTAAAGAAAACTTGTTGTTTGAAAAGCGTTTCTTGATTTCAATCTGTAACTAAAGCTATTCACGATCATCCATAAAAAATTCTTCTTACGCTGTCACTGTTCCTTAAGAGAACAACTCAGAGATGTCTTCCTACCCTTGAAAGTTGGTTTATTAACAAAATATCTCTAGATCTTAATGAAGGACAGTTAAAAAATTTCCTCAAGGTCTGTAATTTACTAAAATATGTCCAAAAATCAGGATTTTCAGCATCACCCCGCTCTATAAAATATCTTTAAAACTAAATAAACCTTCAGAGAGCTATGGGAAGTGCTTGTAAAGCCACTGGGATACTGAACAGGTCTACTGGCAGTGGGTAAATGCATGCATGATGCCAAGATAACTTTGTTGGGGTACTGAACAGGCCCGCTGGCAATGAAGCAATGTCAGGTATATGAAAATTCTCAGATATGGAATCTTTTGACCTTAAATGTATTTCGTTCTGATCTGGAACTTCTTGGAAGGATACAGATATTGGAGTGGGTTAAATGGCATCCCTGTCGAGGCTATGGATGCCTACTGGCAGTAGCGGCTCTATCAACAGTATTGAAGATTTTAACTTTAACATCGTGACTCTCTTTTGTCAAGATTGTCACCAGTTTTCGTCTTTTAAAATAACAGTAATCTAAAACTGGAATGTTTTATAATTGATAATGATGTTCAAACAGTTTCTTAGTTGTTTTCGATTTGAATTTTTTTTTGATTATCCTAATCTAGACTCGTTTGTTTGGCAGAGATAACTGCTTCTACCAGTATGTCACCATTGTTGGCAACAATAATATAATCTTTATTTTTAAAAGATGCCTACACAGGGTCTTTAAATTCTCGTTACTCGTCACAACCTTTCTCATTAAATGACACTTGTTACTCATCGCTTTCTATGTACCTGCTTTTTGATTTTTTTTTTCCATGACTGAAAGCATGAAAACTCACAGCTGTAATTCATACTTGATTTCATTAACGGGTTAATGTTCATATGGTCTTGTCGTATTTTGCCATGAACATGGTTGTTTTCATGGTTATAACCCCTTGATCTTGAACATGTCTTGGTTACATGAGTATAAAACCTCCACTCATCTAGCATTCGACTAATGTTAATGGGGTTTTGATTTATAATTTCTTTATTCATTCAATTGTTTATTTGATATATTAATTTTGTGATCAAATCGTGGATATCCATACTATTGTTTTCAACTGTTATGATCATTGTGTGTACCATTATGCCGAGGTGTCATTCCAAGTACAACATGGTATTATGGTTTTGCATGGCCTCGATCTACACGACTTCTCTCACAC
>JASDQU010401934.1:0-10913 GCA_032191745.1 Picea mariana | reverse complement strand
ACTAGCACCGATTAGATGTCGATTCAAAACCATTTTAATGAGTGTGACAAGGACAAGATCACTCGACTATTTTTTCACTTTTAAGGAGTTTGAAAAAAGCTTAACTATGGACTCCGTCAGGAGTATTCTTCTCGACCAATTTAACGAGTGTGAAAGAATAAGGTCACTAAGTGATCTTTTCAATTTTAGGGAGTCTGAAAAGAGCTTAACTATGGACTCCATGGGAGTTTCTTTTTCGTAAGTTTAGTCCCTCAGGCCCAAAAAAGGGGTAAAATTATACCTGAGAGTACTCTTCTAAAGAGCAGAAATTCGATAGAGTATACCTTTGTTCGTACAGTTGACCGTTCGAACTGAAAAAGGGGTAAAGTACCACCGTACAGACGTGAATTCAAATTTCAGTTTAACGAGTGTGAAAGGCCACAAGATCGCTCGAAAATCTTTTCATTTTTAGAGGGTCTGAAAAGGGCTTAAAAGGAGACCCGTTTAAGGAACATTCTTCTGGACTAATTTAACGAGTGTGAAGAAACAAGGTCACTCGAAAATATTTTCATCTTTAAGGAGTCTTAAAAGGGCTTAAAGAAGACACCATAATGGTTACTTTTCTTAGTTAATCTGGACGAGATCGAAAAGCATAAATACAGTTTCTCCGGATGTTTCTTTTGGATCTCAAAGTGAGCTTGAAAAACAACAAAGGTAGCTCATGATCGACACTTTGTGGGTTGATGTCAAGTATCTCCCCGTAAGACCAGGAAAAAATGTCTCATAATTCTTTAAAAAGATCTGTATAGAGTTGAATCTCTCTGGGGGAGTAGTTAGTTTCGACGAAAACATTCTCCACAACACCAGGGTTTCGGGAGATATTGATCGGTATAGTGTCAGCAATACTTTCCATCTTTCCCTCAGCATAAACCTCACATGCAGCTAAGGGATTAATAGGACAAAACCGATTTCCCATCATAGTCACGGTGAATTATCCCGCTTTAATTCGGCTTAACTCTGGGAGGAATTATGATCTGTGATGAAGATATTCCCAAGGTTTGTCTAGACTAGTCATTGCTTCGATTACTGCTTCATTAGAAGGCAAGACTAAGTCTAACGAATCGACGTTAGTGAGAGAACCCTGAGCCCAAATAGGCTCTAGAAGTAGATCTAAATCTTGTGCAGGAGTCGGCTCAATGTTAGCTGAAGCTTGCTGGACTAAAGAGTACGCTACTTCAGCGGAAGACAAGGGCATGGACATGCCTGGGTGCCTTGTCTCATCCATCATGGCTGATGGGGAAGGAAGAATCCATGGATCCTCGAAGTAAGTCATGCGGAATGACAAAACTTGAAAAATCTCAACCTTATGGTGATTAGATATAAATTTGATATCACTCTGTGGAGGTGGGTAATCAAAAGTACCCATCAAAGATGGGCACAAACCAAATCCTATGTTGATGACACCTGGTTGAGGATTATCAATCAGCGGGTCCGTGGATGCCCCCAAAGCTGAGTCAGGTCTGAAGAAAGACAATTGATCGATGGTCACTATCTGACCCTCATGTGGAAACAACAAGACCTAGAAAACTGTAGCAACCACAACTTGCATAGAATAAGTCTAAATCCATCCTAGCAAGAGGTTATAGTCGAGGGGAGAATCGACTACCTCTACTTAGACACACATGGTCTTCCCTCCTAACTATACGGGGAAAGAAGGAAGGATGCCATGTGGTCGGAATGAATGATCGTCGAAAGCAGTGAGGAAAGTAGGTGATGGAGAAAAAACGGGATGGCCAATGGCCTTCCAACATGCCAATGACATAACGCATGTCGAGGAACCCTCGTCGACCACCGTGCAGAAGATATTCCATGTAAAAGTTTTCGTGGGGTAAGCCACTACTATCTGAAATGCTACATGGTAAGGCAGACGAGGTTTTAAGTCGATTGTATATAACATGATGGTACCCAGATTACAAGTCTCAATAGAGCCCAAAGCGGTTAACAAGGCTTTCCTCTGAGCAGGGTAGCTTTGGAGGACCTCCAAACCAGACATCGCACAAGGGGTTTGTGATAAATCTTCCACCACAGAGTAGTTCTGGGTGGCCCTTGCATTAGGGTTGTGAGAAGCTCTTTTGAATGCTCCTTTCGGGATGCGTGTCATTATTTCTCCCAACATCTTCTCAATCTATAGAGGAACAGATGGGAGTCTAACTTTGTTTCCCTCCTCGAAAGTGCTTGGTTGACTATAGGCATGAGCTCTAGTTGATAGAAAAGCATCACCTTTCACCATATATACATTCGTGGGGTTGTTCGAAGGTGGAGGGGGTTCTTGACTGCCCCCTTCCGTGCTCGTAGAGGCTTGAGTTAGATTTTGTCCATGTTGAAATGGATTAGTTAACACGAAGGGTTGTTGCTGTGTCACAAAATTTTGGGCCTCCGCAAACCAAGGATAGAGGTGGGTTGGGTGGTCTTCCGTGCATAGATTGCATGGATACCTCGCCTTCCATTTTTCAGTATTTCCCTCGCCAGTATTATCGGTGGTCTTTTTATCCCCCTTACCCTTCTTTTGTTGTTTTTTCTTCCCTTCAGGCTGTTGGGTGGCCTTTGGGTTAGTTAAATGCACTGTGTGTACTTCCAACATTTGGGTAGGGGGAGCAGCCAAAGAAGTAGTTTGGCTGGCCGCTATGTGTTCTATGGATAATTGTTGCAACTGCTTTGTCAATTTCTTAATGGGATTGGTTTGTGTTGAACCAACAATAACATCGGCATGTGGTCCAACTCTCTGTCTAGTTTTATCCAGTATCGAACGTGGCGCATCTAGCAAGATGTTGTATAATAAACCAGACTAAGAATAGATGAGCTCAAACTGTTGAGACCTCATGATGGCATCTTCTTCGAAGAAGACTCCAGATGTCGCGACGTCTTTGGATAAATGTGGTACCAAAGACTTAAGGAATCACTCAAGAAGGAATGCCGGTGGGACTAGTACCTTGATTAAACTCTTCCGGTGTCTCCACTCTTGGATATGATCAAAGATATGGTCCACTGTTGTCTATTTGAAATTGGCGAGCAACTCGGTGCCAACGTCGTATCTCACAGGTAACTGGAAATGGTTAAGGAAGGCCATAGCCAGTTTGCCAAAAGAAGAGTATCTTGAGCGATCGAGCTCGATGTGCCATTTTGTGGCACTCCAAATGAGAGTACGTTGAAACAATCGTAACTATACGAAGTCAAATTTCAATGAGTTAGATGAGCACCAAAGATGAAAGGTAGTCACATGATCACCTGGATATTCATTAGGCTTGGCCTCAAACTTTGGAATGTCTGAAGGTAACTTCATCGGCATAGGAGGCCAACATGGATCGTAACAAATAGGATCATTCAACAATCTTGTCAAATTTGGCAAGTGTAAAGTCGCCAGGAATGGTAGTTTGGGTTGCTGTTGATAACCTAGGAAAAAGGGTCCTAGAGTTTGACTAGCACCAGGTTGCCAGGAAAAGTTTGGTTGCTGGTAGAAACCATGGCCCTGACCAGCGTAAGGATTTTGCATCTTTGGAGACATCATCGACTGATTTCCCGAAAAGGACATAGAGTGTTGGGCATGCATTGTATTCGAAGGACTTTGGGAAGAATTACCACATGTCGGTCCCATGGGAGAGGCATAGTAGTCTATCCAGGGTTCCATTGACTGTTGAAAGAATTACCCCAGAACGACATTCCGGAGGAGGGAATCGATCCTTGTCCTGAATTCCAAGGTCCTGTTATGTGTGCCCCCTGTGCAGGAATAGTACCCTGCACAGGAGTAGATTGTCCAAAAATGGGGTTGCCCCCAGTCGGGAAAGCGGTTGACGAAAATGTGTTGTCACCAAATGTTTCATTCCAAGAAAATGGTGTCGAACCTACTGGCATACTGTGTGAAGGTGGTCCCTGACTCCCCTCTCCAATTAAAGTATTGTGTCTAGGTTGCCCGGTGGATTGCTGATGCGAACCACCGAGCGAAGGGGATGAAGGAGGAATATGACCTCCCGTGTAAGGAAAAGCATTGAAAGGGATAGGAGTGCCCCCAAAGTGTCCTTGCAGAGGAGCGCTAGAGCTCCCTGACCCCAGACCCAAAGTCTGTAAAGTGGAGTAGGTCAGTACATGACTTGTACCTGAACTAGGCATACCGTATGAGAACGGAGGGCCTATTGCACTAGGTGTGAAGGGGGTTGTGGCCGCCCCCATAGACGGGTTCGGTCTACTGTGTGATGTAGTTGCGGTCGAGACCATGGTGACTCGAACCGATGACGGTAGGTTAGGAGATGAATCTCCTGTGGTGACAATCGTGATGGAAATTGAAGAATTCCTAGAAGAAGTAAAAACATTTGTTTCCATTGTTATGTGAGGCACTGTCTAGCGTTCGTGAAATTGGATTGGTACAATAAACGGTGCCAAGATATCAGTGGTTGGGGTTTCAACCAAGCCAAGAGCAGTTGCTTCAAGGTTAGAAATGGTTGATTCCTCCGGGGGTTGTTCGGGCACAATGGTTTGTAACCTGGTCACCTCAAAAGACCCTTGTTGGTCTAGCTTCCACCTCAATGGTGGCAGGTGTGGCTCCATTGTAACCGGCGACAGGCCAAGAAGCCTTCATGACCGGTAGAGCTTGGGATCCTCCATTGTGTGAGAAGATCCAAGACACTCTAAGGTAGTCTAAACGTTCAAAAGTAACAGACACTAAAAAGAAGCCCCTAAGAGATAAGACAAGCAATCCCTAAATTATTTGGAAGAACAGTTACAATAACCAACACTAGAGCAACTTACCAGTGCAAGTGTAACTCGAACATGGAAGCTCCCTCCGGGTATACTCTGCAAAGTGTGAACCGATGTCTATCCTAGGTATCACAGTATACCCCCGCAGTCATCCGTGTATGTCCCTAAAAATATTGGCAACTAGGCTGCCAGCACACGAATAGTCAGCAGGCGGGTATAGTCGAAAGTCGGGTAGACCACAGTGAGTAGGGTATCGAGCCTGAAACCTGTCAAGGGTATCGAGAGAAAATGGTCCAGAACACAATTGAGGACCTCGAATGGATTTGAGACCCACGAAGCCCCATGGAAAATGCAAATGACGGAATCCCAAAACATGCCTTCTATATGTGTTCTCCACTACGATAGGTCTGGCTTTGAAGGGGTTATCTCCGCTACCTTTCCACACATGACCTCATGTTTATCCCCTGTGTTAGAGGGGGGTCCTGGATAACTTCCAAGAAATTGGACTTAGACACTCCCTATCTTAGACTCCAATGTTTGGTTTTGAATGGCCTTAAAGAGTTTCCTGTCCAACCTAATCCAACGCCCTAGTCCTGAACTAGTTTGTGAACCCTACAAACATAAAAGTCTAGTAGATTTTAAAATTAGCGTTTCTTTTATGGATTTGTCTTACGTCANTGAAAGCAAAAAATGAATAAAAAAGATGGAAACAAAACTTTTACTGAATGCAAAATTTCAATCACTTTTCACAAAGAAAGATTTTTAATTTTTCTAAGATTTTGGACAGCAAACTCAAAGGAATTTCACTCGACCACGAGCTACTTATGATCTAAGTGAACTTCAAAAAATTACGAAATAAAAGACTTTTCCCTAGCTAATGATGCAGAAACACACTCTTCAACCAAAGAAGAAAATGAAAAGAGATTTTTTTATTTTATTTAAGTGCTAGTAAAGCAAGAAAGGGAAAATACTGACAAGCAAAAAGCCAAGAGAAACAATTCTGTCTTAAAGAACAGATCGCAAAGAATCAGATTAAAGAATCACACAATGGAAATTGTAAAAACAATGACTCTCACTCTTTTCTAAAAACCATAAGAAAACAATTTTTTTTACATTTTTCTGTCAACTTTTAACTGAGAAAAAGCAGGCTAAGGGTAAGATGAATCCTAAGCTACTGATTGTTCAAACATAGATTCAAACACCTGAGAGGAATACTTCTTATCAAAGGAGGGGATGATTTTCCAACCCTGAACAAAAAGTAGCCTGTACAAGAACGCAACTGTCACTCAAACAACACACGTGCGAACGTGTGCTGAAAAAGAATAGAGGGCGTGTACATGTGGGCTGACCTTGTACAAGCTGCGTGTATATCTAAACTCTAAGGAAAAATATGAAAACAGACAGACCAGACCAGGAAGAGACCTATGGTATTGATAACCAGGATCCCTTGAAGGCTTGGATACTCTTTCTAACCGAAAAACAAATAATGCAAGGAAAAATAATAAGGAAAAAACCAATCTGAGATAGGATTGTTAGCAAACAAGACTCGGGCAGAATTCCAGAAAACACACTGAGAATGTGTGATTCTGACAGGGAAGAGGAGGATTGCTTCTGAGGTTCTCTGAACTCCTACACACTACTGGTATATCTACAGCTAGAATTCACACGCGTGTTGTAAGAGGATAGGGCGCATATACATGCGTTCATGCCTTATGCAGGCTGCATGTACCTCTGTGTGTCCCGAAAAACACAGTCAAGAAAAAGTCAGGGAAAGCTGGTATGGAAAACCAGACTCCCTGCTAGCTTAGACCTTACAGAAACGAAAAGAAAAGACAGGCAAGAAAAAAATAGTCTTTAAACTACCCAAAAACTAAATAAAAATTCCAGGAACCCTAAAGAGTATTATCCCCAGTATGGTTGCCAATTCTGTTGTTGGGAAAAACACCCTACGGACTAGCAAATGGAGTTTAGACTTTGCATGCAGATTTGAACGAATAGAAATTACTTTCTACCTACATCCCTAGATTTAAATCCCCTTTTCTCACTAAATGCATGGAAAGATCCACCTACCTTATTACCAGCATTTGATGGCGATCCTCCATTGTGCTTGATTACTTGTTCGCAATGCTCGTTCCAAAGATGACCTGCACTCAATACAAACAACAACTATGCATGCATGCTACTTTTATACTAACAGGTTAGAAATCAAACATAAACTAATAAAACCATAGAAAGTTCATGAATTGGGATGGGAAAAGCATTCTCTTTATTACTTAAAATGAGTCAACTTACAAAATTTGAGACCAACCAACGCTCCTTGAACCTGATCCTGGGCTCCTCTTCTTCTTTCCTTCAGCTGCTTTGCTTTAAATATCCTTTGGCATTAGGAAAGGCTAAAGGGTTGGGACAATGGAATACGTAAATGGACAGAGTTTCTTTGCTATATTTTTTCCTTCTCTAAATGGTACCCCTACCCCTTCTTTTATAGGCTAGAAGGAACTAGGTTTTTGGACAAACCCTCGGCCATGCATGGCCAGGAGTTTTAGTTAACTCACCCATAGCTTTTTGTTCCATCGGCAACTTTCATTTTTTCATGATTTTGTAGGTACACGTGAGCTATTGTGAGTCGGTCAGCATCTACACACATGCAGTAATGGGTTAGGGCACGTGGGCCTTTACACAAGAGGATTTTCAAAGAGTTGTTCAGTAGATTTTTGGCAAAGAAGGGATATGAGTTGGCCTGATGCCAGGTAAGCATGTGTGGTGCAATTTAGGGTTATAACAGTTACAGAAAGAAAAATGTTTCCTAGAGTTTAACAATGGAGTCACTGGTACCTTTTGTTCTATTGTATTGGATTCATATATAAGGAAGTGCATTGGTTGTTGCTTTAGCTAAAGTATTCCAACTCCTATGCATTTGAGTTATAGTTTTGGTTACATGTTTGTCGGAATTTTATCATGCTCATATTACAGGAACGGATCTCTATAAATATATACATATATATACATATTTTCTTATGTCAACATTAGATTCTGGATTTCATTATAATGTCTGCCAATAGTAATTAGACATATACTTGCCTATATGTGATATAGATATATCATGGAAATGTATTGGTTTGTAATAGCTTAATTCCAGACTAAGTGGCAGATAGCGACTAGAATAAACTTATGACTCTGAGTTTGCATTTACATAAATATACCTACTCGATTTATATATATACACTAGTTTTGATTTGGTTCATGTATAGATGGTTTTATACCAGAAATTTCGATGTAATGGAAATTTCCCTATAATTACCTCTGTATAGAATAAATCTAGTTATAGAAAATGATTACTTCTAGAAGAAAATCACACCAATCCATTCGATTGTCATAACAAATAAAAAAATAATTTATAACTTTCATACAAAATCTAATCCAGTCATAAAGAGCTGCTCAGAAATTGATTTATAAGCTATTCTATCAGCAATTGGGCTTCACGCATTCATATAATCGAACAGATTTCTCCCAGGTTATTGTATCCATACACAATTTAATGGTTACACTACAACTGTAACTAATTCACTCCAGAGAGATGGAAAATAATTGACTTCAGGTTCCACAAATACATTACGTCAGATATACGATCATTCAAACAAAGAAGGAAAAGATTACATATCTGAACCAGTTCACGAGAAGACAAAGGGAACAACCATGTTCCTCCCCAACATAGAACAAGGAATCCAAATCACTTGCCCGATTCACCCCCTAGCCTGACCATGAGTCCATGAGGGAAAACTTGGAATCTCCTCTTCAACAATGTCTTCCTCTATATGTAGTCATCTCCTTGCCTCACACTTAATATGTAGTGTTCATAACAACAAGTACACAATAATTCTTCTTTCCATCATACTAGGCAACGTCCTTCCTCCTCACATATGCTATATATCATACAATCCTTTTTGCCTAGGTCATTTTTCCCTCCCTTGGGAATTTTCGTAGCTTTCTAAATCCCTGATTTTTAGGGTTTGCCAATGGTCAAATCCCTGATTTGTCACTTGTAAAAATCAACCCAGAGGTAGTTCCAACATGTTCCCCAGTGATGGAGTGATGGTCAGCTAAATTTAACATGGTTGTTCCATTTGTCCTTTTGCAATAATTAAAAAAAATATTTTTTTTACATACAAGTCTCATAGTCAAATAGTAAGTTGGGTCAAATCACGTCTCTACCCAATAGTCATAATTTTAATTACAATTTATCAAATTCAAAATTTGGAATTCAGAATTGCCATAAATGGAAAAAAAATTCCAAATTCGAATTTACCAAAAACGAAATAATTTTCTAACAATTTTCGACTTTCAAAAATAATTTATTTTTGGGGATGTCAGACATTGTCCATGTTTCATCAGAAGTCTTAGCTTCTCCAATATGTGGAATTATGCTATCTTTAACAGACATACATAACAATACCCTGGCCTTGTTTTCGTGATTCTCCCAATCTTGGATCTATGTTGTTGTCACATAGACAGTCACATCAGGTTTCACTTCAGTTCCCTTTGCAATGGTCCAAACACCATAGCCCTCCATCAGGGTCTGCATCTTGAATTTCCAGTTAATGAAATTTGTGCCATCTAATTTGTTGGCTTCATTAAGGTAGGTCTCTACTAGCAGATTATCCATCTCTGCAAGTCTCTTCTCTTCCAAACAGACAATCGATCCTTGTATCACCAAACACACTTCAATCTTGAAGATGGTGAATCACCAAGAATGCATTAGATTTGATTTTCTCATGGGCCTCCTCGCAAGCTCACGACTCAGCAAAGAATGATCACTTCCCACAAACTTTTATTCATGCTTGAAGACTTGGATAGCCTTTGGATCCGTCGATCCGACTCTACCTAGACTCTCCACAAACTTACACTTCCCCACAAAGGCAATACATACAACGCCATTCACGATTGGGTTTGTACACCTTCGCACCAATTCACCAGCACCAAATGGGTATTTTCACACTATTTCCCCTTCAACGATCATATAATGGGTGATTTCGGATTGGCTCTTATAATATGAAGCCTGTATTCAAACCCACACAACCTCCTCTGATCCTCATGGCCTGTTTGTCCGTCTACCCATCCTCATGTTCTAGAAAACTTACTCTTCCCCCAAGCTGACGCTTTACCTAAGCAAAATGATCAATGAAACACTAGAATTTGAGTGAATGTAGGTCATGGTCCAGAAGATCGTGGAGAATGGAGGAATTCCTTTTGCATTTTCCTCAACAATATCATGACTCAGTAATACAAGAAGAGGGCTCTCACAATGGATCACTCCTTCCATTTTCAACAAATTCACGCTTTCCAAAGAAAAAAACATTAATGCTCCTTAGAAGAATGAAGGGGAGCGCTAGCGCTACTAGAAAATGGAAGGGGAGGCGTTGGAAATGCTCTCGAAGAGTTGAGGGGGGAGATCTAGTGCCGAAGCACTCTTATATACATACAAAGGGAGCGTCGAGGATCCAATTTTTCAATTTCATAAGTGTGAGGGCATCGACGCTCCTCTAACACTATATAGGGGGGCGCTGGTGGTTTTTCCAAATAAATTTGAGATCTTTCACTTTAGATCTCACCTCAAAGAGCTAGATCTCTCAGATCTCAAATATCGCTCTGATACCAACTTAGAATTAGGATAAACCAACACTGGTGAGGCTACATTCACAATCTCTATTATTAAATGAAGATTGATTACATCATTATATAGGAAACCAATGTACTTAGATGGTTACAACTGACACTAGGAAAGTAGGATCTACATTAAACACCACAACATTTCATCTACGTAACTATCTAGTGCTCGATTATTTCCAAGTAGTTGTGCATTAGTTAGTTTAGTAAATTTTGTGTATTCAATTATCTATGAATAAATCAATTAAGAAGTTTAAGGCCGCAACTCCTGTGTTTCATTTTGAGTTTGGTTTTTGTGTGTGTTTGTGCAAGAGTTTCTACAAATGTAAATGGAACAAACTCTCCCCTTCCACTTTCAAAATGGTATCAAAGGAAGCCACAGAACTCGTGTAGAGGCATCAGATCGCAGAGCCTGCAAGGAACAAAGAGGAGGTAATATGAGGGTTTCTGTTAAGGTCCTAACCCGCACATAGGTAGATCAATGTATTCGGATGTAATAAAGGTCAATATTAATAAGACCT
>JASDQU010401930.1:0-10791 GCA_032191745.1 Picea mariana | reverse complement strand
ACTTCATACCACAACTTAAGATACAAGGGAACCAACATTTATAAAATTAAATATATTAACAAGAAAAATCAATAGAGGGTATGGCTAGTCATCCAAGAAATCCACCTCACAATCACAATTTACCAAAAATGTCAAACTTGAATCTCTTAGTTGGAATTAGAGCTTGAAACATATGGCACAATAACAATAATATCATCTAGTTTCCCACCATAATATCAAAAACCTGCATCTTGGGCAGTAGTGGAGAAAGGGGTTTGTCGGCATGTATCATGTGCTCTCTTCCTATTCTCAAACTAGTCTATTTTTCTTTCTTGCACCAAAATAACTGTAGCTTAGTACAATAAGAAACAAGTTTCATGAGTATAAATCAACAAATACAATTGAATATTACATATTTCATCATCACTTGATGAACATGAACCAAAAAAAACTTAAGTCTAAGGGAAGGTTTACCAACTTGATGTTAAAGGAAGTGACATGAACATGTACACCCCTTCTTTTGGAATGCAATTGAAATCCCTCAGAAATAATACATCTTATTGTCTACCATAGAGTATCATCCACCCTATTACAAACAATCAACATCTGAGACAAAACCTCAATCCCAAGTAATACAAAGCACATCGTAACAATTTCTCTAATACAAATCAAACAATATTAATACAACATATTTTCTTGCTATGACAACTTGTTAAACGATCTATACAAAACTTGAACTAGAGTCTACACAGACATTGTGTTCAATCTAGACTTTAATTGCAAACACCATTGAGACCATATCAATATCTCCAATTTTTAACAACATTGAGGTCATAAGTATCTTAGATTTCAAACAAAGTTCAAGCCACATTTGATATAAATAATGTTAATCGACCCATAAATTAGGAAATAAAATACCCAGTTTCCCCACTCAACCCTATGAACTAGCCCATACTTGGAAACATGAATTTAAAATCCCTCTCACCATAAAAAGACATTTGAGACATTTGTACATTTGAGATTTGTACATTTGAAAATATGAACAATACTACATTCATTTCCTAGATCTTTCCAACGCAAACAATACAAGGGAATCATAAGTAGGAAGTTGCCTTCTCCATCACAATATTCATCTTGGGATCTTGACAGACTGTAGACATCCAAATGTTGTAATATTTATGGTAAGTACCGATACTTTCCATCTCATCAACAAGACAAAATGGAGGACATGAGAAATCATTAAAACAGGAGTAAGCACATCACAAATACTTATCCCATGCTTGAATATCAATAGAATTAATATACCTTTTACATGAACATGAGAATATCAGCTTGAGAAACTAAAATATGCTACCATATTCCTCAGTAGATCCTACCTCAATTTCTTATTTAACAACAATAAAAATGTACCAAAACATAAAAGACCATAAAGTTGACAGAGATTCCAACATACAATCACATCCAAAATTAATGAATCAAAAAAACATCACATGCAAGAAATTTTTTGAAGCCCATGCACAACATGACCTTTTGATGAATGGGTTTGTGAGAATGATTTTCATGCATTTCTAGGTTTGTGATAATGATTTGGATAAAAATATTTTCGGAGATCTGAATCTTTTATATTTCTGGTTCAATGGTTTTTTTTACAATCACAGATTCAAAAGGAGGTCGCAGGTGTGGAGATATAGCCCATGGATTTGAGGCCATGATTGAAATCTGAGTGGAAGAAGTGACTGGAATAGAGGACACACCTATTGGTATTGATATCATAAAAATAAAAAATATTTGAATTCATTTATGCAAAGATCTGACCTGATGTGTATGAAGAGGATGGTTAAGCAAATGCGCAATTGTTGGATTCCTGAAAGCTCTAAACCTCTAAATCATTTAGAAAACTCACTTCAATGTATGACAAGTGCATGAATTTAGAGAATGCATGCCGAGGGTCTGACAAAATTCCTAAACAAACAAGGTAAGATGATTTACCATTTAAATTATGGATGCTTTAGTTGCTACTTATTAATGCATTTAAACATGCATATTTTAACTTGTTATATTTTACAAATTGTTTTCAACTTGTTATATTAACAAAAATCCCTCAATAAAGTACAATAATATCTTCTGTTATATACCATGAAATTCTCCAGAGAGTGTACTATGCTCACATTCTAATCTGAAAGAGAAATGTTATATCTGGCACAAAATATAGTTCCCGCATCCACATGCTGAGTTGTATCTAAGAAAAAATTATTATTTTTCTCCTATTTCTACACTAAATTTATGGCATAATATGGGCAATTCCTTCAGTTCTAGATTCTATGCATCGATCTCAATCAATATAGGTACTGTTGTAGTATATTAAGAAAATCATTTTTTTTTACCTCTTAATCTCTACAATGTTGGATGTGAATACATTTTTGTGTTTGATTAGTTGCTCTATCATTCTCTGAGTGACAATTGTTTTAGGTTATTGCACTGATTTGAGGTTTCAGTAGATTTGAGACTACCTAACAGGGTTCACCATTTACAATCTATGCCAAAAATATGCATTGGAGATGTAACTTATTTGTGATATAACTCCTTACCCAAGAGAAGAAACATCAGGCTCTTGTTAGCTTATAAGAGTTGGCACTTTGAGTTTATAAAAAAATCTATGATTTCGAGTTCTTGTATCATAAACCCTTAACAATGGAAATGACTCTCCTTTAGTTTTCATGGAAGATTTTGTCCACTGATCAACCTTTATTTTTCCTTGAGCCCATACAACACCACTGTTGTAAACCAACACCAGTGTTGTAAACCTATGGATATGATACAAATTTATAACATACCTAATACCCTTTGTGCCTAATTGAGGGGAAATGGTACTAATTTTTTTTTCCTTCACCAAATCAATGATTAACGACTTACGAAAAATGTAAAAGCTGAGGAATTCATACATCAGTCTCCCATAATTCTCAGTTTTAGACAATCCCTACTTAATCCCATATCTTATAAGTCTCAATAAGAATAAAAATATTTGCAGTTAAGATGGATCTATGGTAATTTATTTTCTTATAAAAATTTGTAATTATTATAGTGCATTTTATTTTTTATTTTTTTATTATTGTAGTCAACTATTTTTTCAAACTTTTGTCATACCCAAGTTGTAGATGCACCAAGAGGGATCTGCTAGGGAATTAATGTTTTCTGTTCTTTTATGTGTGGCTGGTTATGTATTTAGTCAAACATATTCATGACAAATGTGGAATGCTATAATTTAATCTCTACCATATGGTTATTCCTCCAAATATATTGTAGACATTAAAATGCTCAAGAAGCATATGGAAATACCTCATGGCATTATTATTATGGTTAGAATCTAATAGAAAAAAATAACAGAGTTTTGAGGGCTACTATAGCAGGTGTATAACAATAACCAACACTATAGAATACAAGCAAAACCTGATGTAGATGCCAAATTCTTTTCCAATAGATGCTCCCAATCCGATCTAAGGCCTCCCTAACTTCACACGATCCGCTCCCAATTTGATCCAGGGCCTCCCTAACTTCACACGATCCACTCTCGTGCTGATTGTTCTGCAAATGGCCTTCCAAACCCTCACAGATCTGACCAAGGAGCCTGTCGAATCCATGAAACCCTCTTACAGAGGTCCTCACGGGACAAGGCTGGATGACCAATGATGCCTCACATACAATAGTGTCTGACTAACGAGGATGCCTCAAACCTATTTTGACTTCCATTTTCTCCACTGACAAGCTACAAAAGTCATTTCCACTGTCAAACTAGGCAATCCAAAAATGGGGAAATGACATTTTGTGCCAATCTAGACTTTTTAGACTTTTTATAGGCTTTTTTGAGACTCAAAATTTTACCTTTAAGATAGGCTTAAGGGAGGGTGAAAACAACTGTTCTGAGCCCATGGATGTGAAGTACCTAATGAAATTGGTTGCTGACAAGGGTGTCCGCAACTTGTAGGTTTTTGGTACTCTTAATTGGTTATCCACTGAATGAAAGGAAGATATAGATTGAACAATATGTTTTTACAACCCATCTTTGATCAAGTAAAAAGAATGGAGACATGCTTCTCAAAAATTTCATACATACACATGTTTAGAGAACTGAATACAATAACTAATGATATTTCCAAAGGACGACTTCAATATACTAGAAACATAGCTATGATCATGGAGCTACAGGATGGAGTACAAGTAGATGAAAGGCCTCCACTAACTTCCTGGTGATGGATACCAGTTTTTGTTTCATTTTTGTGGATGTTGGATTGCATTTACATAAACTGTTGTTACTAGTACATGTGTATGGGAACAATGTATAAGCACTCCTTGAACAGGATGAAGCACAACCTCCATAAGTCTTGATGATGGAGACTTGTTTATATTCTGTGGATGCTGGAGTTTACAAAATCTGTGGTTATATGCTAGAATTAGTTTACAAGACCTGTTTCTATTCCATTTTGAAAATGTTTTTTGGTATGTCTTTGGGAGCACATAGGTGGAGGTCTGGTTTAATTGGTGAACAAGACTCATCACTCTGAATATAATTTGTTATATAGATCCCACAAGACTAGATGAAAAAGAGTTAGTTTGAATGGGTGAAATCACAATGCTTACTTGGTGAATGAATCCGGATTTTGACTGATGGAGATTGAGTTTTTCTATTTTGTTTGTATTGATAGTCATTTGAACAGTTTAGACCCATTTATGAAGGTTTTTTCTGCATTGTATTTTGAGGGTTGTATGCCTTTGTTGATGGCAAATAGAAAAAACCTAATGCTGGTAATCTTTGATTTTTAGTATAGAATGGAATTTGTTTTTAATGTGTGAAATCTTCTTAATGGAGTTCTTATATGCCTCTGGTAATGTAGAAAAATGTGATAGAGTGGGCTGATACCTTACAACCATAATGGAAAAACTGTGCAAACATATCTATAATGTAATCCTTTTATATTTTATAAAAAGTCACGTTTTTTTCAGGGAAAAATTATTTTCTGTTTGTAGCATGTACATAAAGTTTGCTAAGTACTGTAAGTAGTAATTTTTTTTATATTATTGAATTTACAATTGATTTTGAACTACCATCATACTCTAATAGCATACCATCATACTCTAATAGCATAGCAATAAGTAGTTAGCAACATTCTCAAATAAGACAATTATATAATCTCAAACAATATACCTTAATAGGATAACTAACATAAACATAGAAGGTTTCAAGACTATTACAAGTTAGGACATTCACCAGAGAGATCATCCCAATAGCAACAAGATGACCATGAATTGTAAGGGCATTTAAGCATGTATTAAACATTTCTCCTCTGACAAATTCATATACATTATCGACGCCTTTTGGAAACTCCTTTTTCAAGACCTTTAAAATAGAACTTTGTTATTAGTCCCTATCGTAGGCATAGAGGGACTATAGCGATTGATAAATCGTTGACTTCATATTAGTGTGTCCTTTGACCAGAAATATTTCCATATTATGTATTCTTGGGACCAGGGAACTGAAAACATCGATTTTTCTATTAAAAAAGTACCATATTTGTCATGATATGATTGGACAAGGGATTGGAGGTCTTATTGCCATCTTCGCTATTTCCAATGTTATATATATTGGCATATCCAAAGTATTTGATCGTATATGGTCTTTTTGAATCATATATTTTGTTATGCATTCGTTAAAGGTGGATTAATGCTAGCATTAATTCGAATGTTTGGTTTAGCATTTTATGCTAGGTAAATTTATGGCAATGTTTGATATGGTGGTATATTGAATGTTTGGCTTTCCAATACAATCTCTGGTGTTCAAACTATTGTTACAAAAAATATAATTATCTATTTGGGATACATGAGAGACCTGCCGCATTGAATTTTTTTCTTAAATGTTTACAGTGCATTTCTGACAGACTTAAATGTTTACCTAACAGGCTTGGTAGTGTTGAATGGTTACTTAACAGGCTTGTTACAATACATTTTCTTCCGTTTTTAAAATTTATATGCTCCAACAACATTGTTGGTTCACTGGTCCATGCTTATTTTTTGCATGGCATTGGTTTCTTATTCGCATGTTGTCATTGTTCTTGCTTGCGTGTTTGTGTTGTTGCAGTTTGCACGTTTGGGTTTCTTCAATAGCATTTGGAACAACATCGTTCCTGGGGGAGTGGTTGTTGCTTGCTTCTTTCTTCGCTGTATGTTGTTTATTGTTGCTTGATTCGACTTTGCTGCTTGCTTCTTTCTTTGTTGTATGTTGTTTATTGTTGCTTGATTTGACTTTGCAGGGTTTCGGTCCTGCACCTGCAGTTGGGCCTTTTGGTGCTTGTTAGCTGGGTTGTTATTTGGTGCTTGTTCATGTTTTCCCAGGGTTTGCAATGTTAGGAAGATGCATTTGCGGTTGGATCTCTGGTTACATTTTGTTGCACTGCCGTTTGCGTAGAATACTATTAAGATAAAATAACAGAGTAAAGAATTGTATGCGATGTAAATTTCATTTGTTACGCGTTGAAGCAGAGTTTGTCGGTCTCAAAATATATTTCATAGCTGCCGATGCTTTTTCCATGGATTCTATGTTACTATGGTTTCATAGTTATGAGAATTCCTTTTGCTGAGTGGGAGATATAGTTGTTCTCTCCATTTTACTTTCCTGTTGTAAACTGCATTTGACTCTAGTTTCTCACGTTTCTGTGGTCATTCTGACCGACCTCTGTTTGGTTGCATACTTAGCCAGTTTTATGGACACGGCTTCGCTAATAGGTTCTATCGATTTATGACAGGTCATGTTCGATGTATACATTATCTTTCCCGAATTAATTTTCTTTAAAAGAAGGCCTCCTGGACAGAAGAGAATGAAATTTATGAAATTATAGATTTCCTAGACAACATAAGTTAATGCTCGCGGGATCTGGGGGTGGCGGGCTGAAAATTGGGCTTCTGTTGTTCCATGCCCTACAAATAGCACGAAGAGTTCCACGATCATTCCGACTGACCACAGTTCGGTTCCATACTTATCCAATTTTATGGACGCGGCTTCGCGGAAAGGTTGTATCGAACTATGGTGTATACATTATCATTTTCGAATTAGTTTTCTTTATAAGAAGGCCTCTTGGACATAAGACATCTAAATTTATCAAATTATAGGTTTCCTGGACAACATAAATAAAACATAGGAAATATGTAATTTTATAAAGTAGATATGTAAAGCATACACGGAGCCCTCATCCCATACTTGGCCAGTTTTTGCATCACGGGTTCTTGGGGTAGGCGACTGAAAATTGACAATTGGAGAGTTCTGCGATATACAAATTGACAATCAGACTTGCAGACTATTTTAATTTGAATTTTTGCACTGCAGTTTGCGTAGAATACTATTAGGATAAAATAACAGACTAAAGAATTGCAGGCGATGTAAATTGCATCTGTTACGCATTGAAGCAGAATTTGTCGGCCTCAAAATATATTTCATAGATGTCGATGCTTTTTCCATTGATTCTGTGTTACTATGGTTTCATAGTTATGAGAATGTATTTTTCTATGTGGGAGATATACATGTTCTCTTCATTTTACTTTCTTGTTGTAAGCTGTGTTTGACTCTAGTTTCTTGTGTTTCTGTGGTTATTCTGACCGACCACCATCGGTTGCATACTTAGCCAATTTTATGGACACAGCTTCACCAATAGGTTCTATCGAACTATGGCAGGTCGTGTTCGGTGTATACATTAGCTTTTCCGAATTAGTTTTCTTTAAAAGAAGGCCTCTTGGACAAAAGAGAATGTAATTTATGAAATTATAGGTTTCTTGGACAACATAAGTTAATGATTGCGGGTTCTTGGGGTGGCGGGCTGAAAATTGGGCTTCTGTTGTTCTGTACCTTGCAAATAGCACGGAGAGTTCTGCCATCATTCCGACCGACTGCAGTTCGGTTTCATACTTAGCCATTTTTATGGACGCAACTTCGCAGATAGGTTGTATCGAACTATAGTGTATACATTAGCATTTTTGAATTAGTTTTCTTTATAAGAAGGGCTCCTGGACAACATAATTTAAACATAGAAAATATGTAATTTTATAAAGTGGATATATAAAGCATGGACATAGCGCTCATCCCATAGTTAGCCAGTTTTTGCATCACGGGTTCTCGGGGTAGGCATCTAAAAATTGACAATCGGAGAGTTCCGCGATATACAAATTGACAATTGTACTTGTGGACTATTTTAATTTTAAGGGCGTCATGTGCAAAAAATTTAGCATTCTCAAAATAGTTTACTTTACATACGTTTTACATACCCTGGTGGAAAAAAAACACAAAAAAAATAGCAAGCATTTTTTGGATCGCGAGTTCTCGGGGTGGCAGACTCTAAGTTCAGTTTCTGTTGTTTTGTTTCCTACAAATAGTACGGAGAGTTCCGCGATATACAAATTGACAATCGGACTTGCGAAGTATTTGAACTTGAAGGGCTGGTGCAAAAATCCTAACATTCTTGAATTACTTTTCTTTACGTATGTTTTACATGCGGTCCTCAAGAAAAACAAAAAAACAGTAGTAACGTATGTTACATAGGGCTCCATCCCCGCTACCTTCAGCGCTTCCCAATACACATTAAATATGTTTTCAAAATTCAGAACCGACCAGACAAGTTTGAAAAGATGGGCTTTAATAACTGGAAAGATTGAGGACATCTCCCATTAAAATGAATAGACAGATGAATATTATGGGATCTGGTAATTTATTTTTGCCTGCATTTTGAATTTGCGAAAATAATTTTTTTTTTGTTTTTTTGCTTGTGCAGTTTTAGTTTTCTTAAAAGCTTTAGCATAGTTCATGAATGTGTCACCAACAAAGGCCTTGACATCATGTCCCTCTTTAATATTGTGCATTTTGAAATGATGGGCTTTAATAAATAGAAAGATCAAGGACATCTCCCATTAAAATGAATAGACAGACAAATACTATCGAATCTGGTAATTTCTTGTTGCCTTCATTTTGAATTTGAGAAAATACTTTTTATTTTATTTTTTTGCTTGTGCAGTTATAGTTTTCTTAAAAGATTCACCATAGTTGACGAACGTGTCACCCACAGAGGCCTTGATGTCATGTCCCTCTTTAATATTGTGCATATCTCAGATGTCAGATTTGAGAATCTGCTCGGATATGAGAATGTTAATACGTGTTGCTAGTCACTATTCAACATACGTATTAAAAAAGATTGGCATTAATAAGTGAAAATATCGAGAACATCTGTCATTAAAGCGAATCAACACAAAATCTACGGAAGACCATCCATCGTTTGTTTTAAATACTTATTTCCATTTCTTTCTATCATCAAAGAGTTGCGCTTTAGGGTGCCTTCGTTCTAATGTTCCTGGTCATGGACATGTAAGACAACTTAGAGATGCAATTGAGGGGCACATGAAAGAAGACAGACTAGTTTTATGTGACGTGATCTTTGAGTAAAAAAAAACTCTGTTATACAAGAGAAACTCAAAGAGGACGAAGAAAAAAGAACAAGTATGTTCTGGTTGGTGTTCTCCCTGTCTTCGATGCTTTGGTTGGTTGAAAAGGCTGCCTGGAGATTTTTTGGTTGAACTTTTTTGTTTTCTTGTTGGGAATTGTAATGGAGTTTGAGGTCACGTGCAAAATATTTCTTTGTTTAAGTATATAGCTTCTTCCAACAACACATATTTGGCAAGTGTATTGAATTGTAGAGATTGCACTAGTATTTGTCTACCTCAGAGGTGGGTAATAGAAACTGTATGGGTGCATAAAATGACATATTATCACTACAAAAGTTTCTATTTCATAGTTTGATGACCTGCATGTGGGTCTGGTAGCTGACCTGACATAAATCTATGTTATTTGTCAAAGTTTGTTCGGTTTCCTCTGGATGTAGTTGCAGAATCCACATATTTGGCATGACCTTTGAACATTCCAGACCTTTATGTCAGCTGCCATACCTCCATCGCTATGAGGAAAGATATATTTTGATTCCATCTGCAACATTTGATACACTTTCCAGCCCTGTGCTGGTGCATTCTGCAACATTTGATGCACTTGCCACACCTCTGCTGCCCAAAGAAGTTATGTACCTCAACAGATTTTCATTTTTCATCTAGGTTGGACGTTTCTTTCAATTTACTGTAATAAAGCAAAGAAGTTCAACATACAAATCCTCAGGCAAGCTTCTCAACCAAACAGACGATCGAATATAGTGAGAATACCAATCACTACCTACAAACAAGGTATTCAAAAAAATAGGATAGATGTACTTGGAAACATCGATAAAGTACAAAACCCAAAATTAATATTGAACTCATTTTTTACGAAGAAAGAGCTTGAACGTCAAGAAAACCATGAAGAAGCTTCATCAATGTACATATTTTTTATTGGTCGAGGGCAGGCGAAATCGCAATTGTTGTCGCAAATAACCTCAGCTGTATTTTTTAACCCATCTTATTTGAATATAGAATAATTTCGGTTTATATTTTAATAGCATTTTCCAATTTCTGGTATTTTTTTTAATTGTATTTTGTACCTTCTTCCCATGTGTCGTTAAACATGAAGGATAACCTTTCGTTTTCGTTGCCCACTACTTCAATCTAAATAAAACCTGCTCTGTTCTTTCTTTTCATTTTACATTTAAGAATAATTAATGAGTTACAACAACGCAACTGAACTATTGATGCAATGTTCCTGTGAAATATGTTGGATATATTGCAGCTTTTTCTATTTGATAATATCTGTGCATATATACTAATATTAGTACTATTGGAATAAATACAAAAAACTTCCTCTTT
>JASDQU010401927.1:0-10791 GCA_032191745.1 Picea mariana | reverse complement strand
AAAGCAACAATTAATGGAATTACAAAACATTATTTTAAAATGTTAGAAAAAAAATATATATATATATATATATATATAAAATGTATATTAAAGTAATAATTAATCTAATTAGAATATTATTTAAAAATGTTGAAACAATAAAATTTTATTTTAAAATATTGAAACTTTATTTAACAATAATAATGTATATTAAAACAACAATTAATGCAATTACAATATATTATATTGGAAAACATTTCAATATATTGAAACATTATATAAAAATGTTGGAGTAATAAAGTTTATTTAAAAATAATAATGTATATTAAATCAACCATTAATGTAATTACAATATATTGGAAATATTGGAACATTATTTAAAAATGTTGGAACAATAAAGTTTTATTTAAAAATGTTGAAACAATAAAGTATTTTATTTAAAAATGTTGAAACAAATAAAATACATATTTTATTTAAAAATGTTGAAACAAATTAAATACATTATTAAAAAATGTTGAAAAAATAAAGTACATAATTGAAAACTTTTCCATGAAACTTAAGTTAGCTTAGAGATTGGTTATTGATTAAAAAAATAAAAAATTAAATCACAATTAATTTAATTATTAATTAACATAAATTATTAGAGATAAATTATTTTAGAAATTGACTTTATTGACAAAAATATTTAATTCCAATCCTAATTAATTTAATTATTAATTAATATAAATTATTTTAAAATTTTGAATGATTTATTTTTAAAAATTCATTTTTATAATTATATTTTTAATATATAAAAATAACAAAAAAAACGTTTCTATATAATCTATTTTGGTTAAAAAGTAAAACCTCTTTTAAAGAAAGTTCATTTTTATAATTATTTTTTTAACACATTATGTATATAAAAATAACCAAAAGAACGTCTCTATATAATCTATTTTGGTTAAAAAGTAGAGCCTCTTTTAAGGACATTATTGAATATGATGCCTATACCAAATACACTTACAATAAAAATAAAAATAAATAATAAATACAAAATAGTATTAAGTAGTAGTAATACTAATTGCAATAACAATAATAGTAAAATCTAGCGAGGGATTTGGTTGTTTGTTGAAGTAGTAGTGTTTTCATCCTTATATCATGATGAATATCATTTATTATTAATATCAAAACCATTGCATTCATGAGTATATTTGATGATTACATAATTACAACAATATACTATTTGTTTTTTAAAAACTATCCACAATCTTTGTATTATCTTAAGAGAGTGTTGTATAAAAATCTTGCTAGCTTGTCGTTAGGGAAACTAGATCAACAATAATGTAGAAGTTTGTCTAGCTTAACGGGCCTATAAAACCATTAATTTTTAAGACTATGGAGTAGGGAATGACAAAAATTATAGTTGTCTGATGAAAGTTTGATATGAGTCTTTGTAGCATAATAATAATTGAAAGGAGGTGGGGTAAAAGCTCCCAAGCCTCTGAAATTGAGAAAAAAATAGACGAGACTGAAAAACATGAAAGAATTAGGCTAGAGTAGGGTGGTCATGGGTCACAGGAACATGGGACTAAGGAAAATCCATCTTGGTCAAGTCCACTCTAGCTAGCTTCTCTTCCATCAAAGTGATCTTGTGGTCCACCAACTTTATTTGTAGTTGCACATCATCCAACTATAAGAGAATTTCCTGATGACCTTTATGCCTCTCAACAAGAACTCTTCCCATTAGCATCTTAAGTTGCTAGTAAATATCAATTGTATTAAGATACTGTGACTCTCTCGCTCGTGTAGAACCAGTGTTAGGAACCCATGAATGAGTGATATGCGCAACCTCTTCATTGGAGACGAAGTGGCTAAGGAATTTGACATCTACCTTCGCCAAATCAATTTTCTCTTGTATCTCAGGTGGAGTGTGGGTGTGGGAAGCCTCCATAGATTCCTTTGCTGCAGAGATGAGATGAGAACTAGAAGAACGACGATGATTGCCCCTAGAGTGGTGAGAGAAACTACTGTGGGACATGGACGCAAGAGAAAGGGAGTGATTGCAGAGAAGACAAAGTAGGGTGAGAGCCAAAGCGTTTGAAGCAGACATAAGTGCAATCGAGAGCAGATGAATGTATGCAGAGGACCAAGACAAATGGAAAACCCACAAAGGAACACTAAAAAGTTGGTGATGGTCCATAATCAAGGCTGTAAAGACCATAATTGCTAATGAATGAGCCCAGAGGAGTCAAAGCGTGGGAAGGATAGAAGCAAAGATCGGACTGTACTGAAACGACATTGTTGAGCCAAAGTTGAATGCTCTAATGATGGCGCATGAGTGATGAAAGGGGAGACCGCCTAGGTGGGTGTTTAAAGGAGATCATGAGTGACAAGTAGCGATGCTCCTTGGGGAACAATCTCATCGTTGAAGCTCGTCCTTATCACCCGATTCAGGTGAATTACAACAATATACTATTAAGTCGCATAAACTTACTTTAATTATCAATCTCGGATCATACAAACTTAGAAATACTACATACTATATATGCAAATTTCAAAAACTAAATTAATAAAAAATCTTTCACCTTTAATATTATATTTTTTACTCATAAATCAATTTTATCGTTTAATAAATATTAATACTTATTTAAATTACATTTAAAACAACTTACCACACAAAGTAATAAATATTTTATATTTATTTAATTATTAATATAATAAATAAACTTAATAAATAAATAAATAAAAACAAATTTCTTACATTGTTTTAATTCCAAAGTCCAACGAGAATATGAACATATTTAAAAGAAACATCCCTTCATTTTATTAGTATGCCTTTTACATGTTAACTCAACTATACCATTAAGTAGTAGATATTAATGAATCATCATAAAGTATATTACAAAGTTAACAAAATTAACAAGTGTTGCATGGCAGTGTAGTCACTTCCATAAAAACAAATTTGAAACTATGCATAATATAAAAATATTTGAGACTGTATATGTATATCCCTTAATGTATAAGTTCATCGATTTAATAAAATTCTCACATACCTAGGACAATATAACGTTAAAGTCTAGAGTTGGATGAGCATAATGCACTAGAAAGGTGAAATTACATTTGAAATTGTACTTTCAAACACTTTGTTTGTAGCATTGGTAAATGGGTCAATCTAAAGTCTAGAGTTGGAAGAGCAAAATTTACTGGAAAAGTGAAACTATTTGTTTGTGGCATTGGGAGCATATGAGCATACCCTCTATTTTGTTTGGGCATTGGTCAATCTAAAGTCTAGAGTTGGATGAGCATACCCTCTCTTGAGGGCACCAAAGCGGATCAACAAGTATTTAATGGTTTTGATTACAAAACTCCATTAACCATAATTGTTTAAACATTAGATAACAAAAATAAGATACATCACAAATCCCTAAAATGTAAATGAATTCAGGCTGGCCATGCCTCCTTAATTAACACTAAACTGGCAAAAGATAAACTCGTTTGGTTCAATCTTTTACGTGAAACCATAATACTAGAGGAATATATATGGAAATTGTCCATTGCACAACTCTTTTTTCTACATGTGAAGACGATTCCTCTCCCTCTTGCATTGATTCTTTCGTAGAAACATGGATTTTTTCTCATTACTTTGGAATGTGGCTGGAAGAAGCATCATTAATTCTTGCAAAGACTTTTTAGGCATCATTAAACGATCACATCTTGACTTTGACTGAGACTACGTTTTTTTTGCTTCGGGTTTATCTATATATATCTTAATGAAATGAAATAAGCCAAAACATTTGACCATTTTTATATTTTTAAAGTGTTTATCACAAATTGCAATCACTCTACGTTTTTTATAGTTTCATATGATAAATAACACTCATACTAAGTTGTTTTTTTTATAATTTAACGTGATTAATTTTTTATTATATATATTTACAACTTTTTTCTCCAGCATTCCAAATACCATTCAAGAACTTATGATAAGATTATGTAACTAAAGAATATATATATATATATATATATATATATATCTAATAATAATCTAATTTTAAGGTTACGGCCAAACCACACATTAAATTGGTGTATGAGACTCCCTTGTTCGTGGGACAAAGGACTTTAATACCTACGATAATAAGCAAACATAAAGGTACTCTAATATCTAATACCTGATTTATTAGTCCTTGCTAATGCAAATAACTCTATGAACCATTTTGTTCATTAGTTTGTAACATTTTGAATTCCAAAACCATGCTCTTTTGCAACTTTGAAATGGAAATATTTGTTTCCATATTTCTTTTAAAGGTTAGTAGTTAAATTGTTTTTATTGGACAATGTTCATTGTTAATATTAAAAAATTATGACAGATGTGGCAATAACAGGAGGGGTCTTCATGACCCCAATCGAAGTGTTGCATAGCAGGAGCGGGCTCTGCGGCAAGGGTTTCCCTAGTCGCAACCCCTCTAGTAGGTCTTCATGTACGCCTCCCTAACGGGCCGCTTCTTCTCATGACTACCTGGTGTGCCCCCGTTTGGCTCTGGTGTGCCATCTTCATGGATTCCCCCGCCTCTGGCGTGTTCTATGCCCGCTTATGGCATGTTCTTAGCCCCCTGGTGGCTCTAGTGTGCTGCTTTTGTGGCCGCCTCTTGCTCGGTTTTCCTCCTTTGTGGTCGCCTTTCTACCGACGTTTCGTGTGGCTCAGCCCTTTCGTTGGTAGCTCTGCCCCGATGGGCGGTTATGGTTTCTCTTGCACGATGTTTTGGTCCGGTTTGTTGGACTTAGTGGGGTGGATCTGTATAGCTTCGCCTCTCTATCTTCATCTTGATCCAATTTGGGGTTTCCTCGATGGCTCTCTCTCGGTGGTTTGATGGCCAGGTGTTGGGTCTTTGGACCTGAGATCTGATGCATTTCGTATTGGTTGATGGGTTATCTGCTTCTTTTTGGAAGATGGGTCAGAGCTTTGAGGTCCACTATTGGGCGTGCAGTGTTCTTGCACTTTGAGGTCCATCTTCGGGCTTGCAGCTTCTGAACTATTTTATGGTAGATGCAGGGTTTTCCCAGTCTATTTTGACATGTTTGGTAACTTTGTTTAGCGGCTTATTAGCTAGATTTGGACCCTCTGGGGCCTCTTTTAATTCTGCTCTTTTTACCCATGTCTTGGGAAGTGCTTCAGGCACTAGTTATATGTAATTTGGTTCTTTTTGTGGTTCCCTTACCAGATACTATATACTTGGCTATTTCCTTATAGTCAGTATATACCTGTGAATGTAATGTTGTACCTCCTTAATGAAATTACAAATTTTTTCATTGGAAAAAAAAATAGGAGGGGTCTTCATGATCCCAAAGAAACTTCAATAATTTCCTATGCCCAGGTCTAAGTCGTCTATCAAAGAATTTGGCAGAAGCATACACCCTCTTGTGTGGCCTATCTCTATTCAAAGAGGCAAATATGAGAACTCTCGGTCTTCGGGGATTCAATGATCATCATCAAGATAATGATTGGAAAATTCAATCCAGAAGGATACAAATTAAAAAACATCATTGCTAGAATCAAGTAGGAAGCTAGCTCTTTCGCTGGAGTCTCTTTCTTCCACATTGAGAGAGACTTAAATGAGGAGAAAGACCTATGGAACAAACGAGCAATTGATCTTAGCCATGCCATCTTGGTTAAAAATTGGGGTCTAGACTTCATGATCATCCCCTAAGTTCTTGATTAAGTGGGTTTTAAAGGCATTTAATTGTGACATGAGACATCTATTATCTATGAGTCGACGACTTCTTTGGATGGGAAACCTGAGGACACATATCAACCTCCATTCCATGTAGGAATCCTCTTGGTTCATGGCAATTCAATGTAGTTTGGTGGTGCAGTACAATCGCGGTGGGATAATGGCAGGGATGAGGTATGAAATAGGGTGCATTCTAGGCAAGTTCAATCGTGCACTTGACAATCTAGTAAGTCTCCTGGTTCGTATTGGACGGTTTATTGGTCCTTATCTCCTCTAGATTGTTGTCATTTATTTAGCAACCTTCCATGAGAGCTAGGTTTCAGGGACTCTTAACCTCCTCTGTTATGCTTTTTCGGCTTGTTCTAGTAATAGTTGTTCAAACTATTCATTTTCCTCTAGTAATCCTACTTCAAAAAAAATCATAGAGATAAAGGTATATGTTTGTTGGAATCTGTGGGATGGTTAGGCTTTTTTATTTTCGGAAACACTACTAGTCAGTTGTGGGGGTGGGAGCTTGTCCCTTTTGGGAATTTATGTTCTCCCTCAACAATGTTTCATCTAGAAGCCGGGCTTGATTTAATCTTGGTTCTATACATATTTCTTCTAAAAATGACTTTGGTCGTTTGAATGGTCAATGTCATAGAGGGGTAGTGGCCAAGAATTCGAGTGTTTTGGGATTTTGGGAGCATTCCTTTGCTAACAATTTGTACTCTCAAACTGGGTATAGTATTGGGCTTCTCTCTTGGTTTGAGTCCACTTAGGAAGGGACTTTGTTTTCCAGGCATGGTGGATATACTATCGACTTTTCAATTCCAGAATTCGTGAAGTTAGACACTTCTGTTGCTTTGAGTAGAAAGTTTGGTTTTCACTTTGTTTGGCCCTTTCAAATCTATTGTGCAGGTTTGGTCAATATGGATAGTAGAGATGTGCAGAAGCTTGAAGAGTCATGAGACGACATGAAGACCTCATTCAAGCTAACAAAAGCATTCTACTTCTAGTGTCCTAAAAAACACAGGGAATGAGCATGCTTGCATAAACCGAAATAACAATATTATGAGCATTGTAGTGTGTCAGAAGAAAAAGGATTAATTCCCTTGAAGAAGAGTGCATCATGTTTCGAAGTCTTGCACTCAACCAACACAAGGATTCCTTATCAATGGCCTCCAACAATAGGGACACAGAGAATTCAATCTAGGCCAAGCCAAAAGAGGAAGAAATGATCCATCAATTAAGAGACCCTATGGAAATCGAAGGACAAAGCTCCCCCCAATCTGATGAGGGGCAAGAAGATGAGGGTAGTGCTCTTATTTATCACTAATTATATGTATTTCAAAGTTATATGTCTTTTAGGAGTTTATGTTAAGCATGTCACTTGTAGGCCAACTTTGAACATCTATTTTTCAATAAGTTAGAAGCTTTTTGATGTAATCTTGGAAAAATGTCTAACTCTATTGAAGAAAACGAGAACCAACAATATGTAACTTATTGCATGTCTCGACTACAAACCTTTTAAACTAATACAAATTATGTTATGTTTTAAAAAGAGATGTTGCTATGCTTACTATAAGTAGAGAGGAGATTATGCACCAAGAATCATGCACAAGAAGCCAATTCATAAAGTTTTGGAAAGTTATTGGGAAAGCGCACATGCACACACATATTAAAGGACATGGTTGTGACTTAATACTTATAAAAACAAATTAAACAACATAGAAATCAAAAAGCTTTCTAAAATATAATTAAATAGTTATGAAGAATTGAAAGATAATGAAATAATATAAATATGCAAGATTCCTCCATTAACAAGCCTATTAAGCAAGTTATTGGAGTAACAAAATTAATAATCAATAATAAAAATATGTGCATAAAAAACCCACGGTTTGGTCTTATGGTTATCAATGAGATAAGGCAAAAATATCCCACCATTTTATATTTTATGATATGAATTGCAATCAATTGCATTTTTTGATTTCATATGATGAAGTACAATCACAATTTGTTGGGTTGGAAAAATAATCTCAGTACCTTTCCATCACGATTAACTAAAGAATATTACAGATAACCAAGCATACGAGAACAAACAAACACAAAGGTATATTGATCATTTAATTCAAAACTGGGGCCTTTCTCAACTTTCAAATATAACTTTTTAATTTTTCATTTTTTTAATTGTAATTTTTTAAAAGTTTGAGATGAAAAATATTTATTTTTCATGTTCTTTTTAATTATAATTAATCAAAAAATATTAGATATTTAACTTCATTGTTAACATTAAAAAAAATATGTCCTCGAGGTGTAGGACAGTGGGTGATGGAGTGTGTTGTTAAGCCACTCCGTGATGTTAAAGTCACCGGTTCGAAACTTGCGGGGACAAAAAATCCAACCATGTTAAGGGTTGGTGTGGCTCAGGCCGGGTGCGATCCCCGGATGATTTTGACGGCTTAGATGCCCCTGAGTTTCTCAACTTTCAAATATAACTTTTTAATTTTTCATTTTTTTAATTGTAATTTTTTAAAAGTTTGAGNTCCCCGGATGATTTTGACGGCTTAGATGCCCCTGAGTCGCGGTTTCTCAAGCCACAGGTTAATCGCAGGTCCTACACAAATTAACAAAAAAAAAAAAAATTAAAAAAAATATACCATTAGAAAAAACTAAGCTAGGTTTTTTAAAGTTTGTATTAGAATTCTTTTCCTTAGATAGATGCATATGATTACTCATATTTTGTTTATTTATTTTTAATAAAAATGATTACTTTTATATAAAAATGAGGTTATATCGAAATAGTCCAATATATTAATATAAAATTAAAAATGTAAAATTATCTTGAAGATTTGAAATTTGTTCAAGATTTCAACCAAATAATTCCAAATTGTATTATGCTTAAAGTTTTAGTTTTAGAATGGACTATGTGGCTTGTATATAGCCTTAGATGTTATCATAACAAACATACTATGTGCATATTGTCCTAACAAAATAATATCTTGCAAAGCACAAAGCATAATATAAAAATTCAAATATTTTTGGGCCCTTACCTGCTAGGGGTATTTTGCTTGCTACCTGCCATTGAGGAGGGGTTGATCGAGATTTGCTTTCCTGCTTGCTCAACATTTTGTTGGACAATGTCTTCTTCCATAACTTCCATTTGGTCCCAATCAAGAGAGCTTACTGAGAGAACATGGATCTCTGATTTCCTTAACTCCTCATAGATTGGTCGTTTCTCTAGTTCCAATTTCATAATTCTATCCTACAACACTCTAACTTTCTCCTCAACTTCCTCCAATCTGTCACTGTTAATTTCCTCTCTTATGTCTAGCTAGATGTGCTTGCCTTTTAGTTTTCTATGTGGTGATCATCTGCCTTTGAATCACCTACATTTCCTTAAGATTTTTTGTGCTCCCAATCTTTCCTCCAACCCTCCCACTTCCTTACATACAGAGAAAGGCATTCTTGGGCACTGCCATAGTACCTTTCACACCTACAAATTTCTCTTCTAAGATCAAAGTTTTCACATAAGGCACCCTTGTTTGGATAACCATGTGGATTGGCCATTCTCCCAGCCTAATGTCGGTGCAGCTAGAAAATACTGCTTCCAACCTTAGGTGAAGGTACCCACTTCGAAACCTACAAGAGATTCCCAGCTTCAAACGAAAGAAATGGCTTCCAATTCAACATAAAATTATAGAACATGAGGCTCTTCCCAATTCTCTAGATCCGATGGATGAGGGCAACAACATAGATTGGAAAAATTAATCTCCATGTAATTAACATTATACCACATACTTCGATCCATCCCATAATGCAGAGTTCATATGGAATTCACCTCATAGGATGATATATGGTGTTGCACAATGATTCAAACTCATTAATATTGCCTTAACCATTGTGTATCCAGATCACCACTGGTCCATTGTGTATAGTGGCATCATTTGGTGTTTATGGAATGAACCTCTTTTTCCTTATTGTCCCTAGATGTAGATTACAAGCTTTATTAGCCATTTTTTTCCTTGAGGTATTGAGGCCTGAAAACACATGAAAAAAAAAGTCTACAAATTTAAAGCCTTCAATTAATCTTCGAAATCTGAATACCATTCTTCCTAGTCGTACATATGGAGGTAACATTTGACACAATTTAACCCAAGAGATCAAAGTCTTTTTAACATATTTTTTTTTATTTATACCTCTAATTACTCTACCAAGGTTGTAGTTTTTTGCCATGGACCTCTATTTTAATAGATAAACAAAGAATCATATTTGTTAGCAATATTCCCAATTAGATAATTGATATTAGAATATTATGCTTCTATAAATACAAGCAAACTATTTCTCAAAGGGGAATGGAGAAGGTCGAGATATTGATATTAACAGGTAGAGAGAGCCAATTTCCCAAAGGGCTTTGTATTTGGAACAAGAATTTCATTTTTTCAGGTTGAATGAGCTACACGATACAATGGGTGAGGCGGCTAGGCATTTGAGATATTTGGTATAGTTGATATATTAGTATAAGCTATTAACTTTTTTAAACATGTTTGATGGTTACTTGTAGAAAATATAGCTAACAAAGCTTATGTAGAGATTTTTAATAGATAAATACCATCTTTACATCATTTTTATATTTTTCGTTTTATATTGTTTTGAAAATAAATTAAAATAAAAACACATCTTCATATAATTAGATATATAATTATTTCGTAATATTTTTAATAACAACACTAATATTTTTTTGGTTATCCTCTCTCACATATATTTATCACTTTAATTTGGAGCATTGGAAAACCACATCCTTTTAATGTCAAACTAGATGGAAGAACCATTCATATTTGCCAACAGAGAAATAGTAGATTATGAGATATTTTCAAAGTCAAGCACTCAAGCACACTTGATTATGAGATATTTTCAGTTTGATAATTCCAATGCACGCGCTTTGTACAATCCAAAATTATTATTTTGGAGTTTTTGAGTTGGCCCATAGCTATTGAGTAACAAGAATGATTACTTGTTCTCTTATGACCGTGGCTTCAGAGCTAATGTGGCCATCTAACTTAGCCCGAGGTTACGTTATCTTTAAAAACATTAAAAAACAATGTCCAACTTTGTCGTCTTTTTTACT
>JASDQU010401926.1:0-10791 GCA_032191745.1 Picea mariana | reverse complement strand
TCAGAGTTTTTTTTTTTTTTAAGAGGTTTCCAGAGATGAGACCTAGTTTTTTCTTTCGGCCTCTTAGGCTGATGACCAAGGTGCGGATGCACATGTGGGGCGAGATGATTCCCAAGAGGGGCATTCTTGATTTTCCATCTAGGATTTCTAGGGAGGAACTTGAGCTATTATCCAGTGAGGCATATCACATGTTCATGATGGTGTCGTTCCCTTATGCGGGGATGGATTGGCGAGGATGTCCCAACATCCTCTTCATAATGGATGAGCCACCAGATGATTGAGGTAATATTTAAATTAATCTTGTACTTTCATTTTATTGTCTTAATTAATTAGAATAAATTTTATTGTTGCATGTTCTTTAACGTATTTTATTAAATTGTTTAATGAAATTGTCGACTAATTATTAACTTGTGTTATATTTTTCATATGTTGGAAGATTTTTTGGGGACATGCCTCCTCCCCCACCACCTGATGCAGATGAGGATCTGGCAGAGGCTACGACGGGTCAGGGTCCTCAGCCGCATATACCACCCGACATGAAACATAGGCTCAATATCATATATAGGATGGAGGTGTGTGACATACTGATTGCAGCTTTGGTTGGCGTGGGAGTCTGCCTTGTCCAGATGTGAGAAATCATGGATGAACCTAATATCTTGCAGCTCTGGATAGAAATTTCGCATGATATGACGTCTCTTATGCATCATATTGTTGGAGCTTCCAGGTTACTGATAGGGATGAGGGATGGAGAATCCTCCAATACAGATGATGATGAGGGTGGTGATGATGATCATCAAGGTGGTGATGGTGCTTCTACTTCAGTACCTTCTCCTTCTCCTCTGAGTGGTGGTCATGTTGATCAGGGTGGTGATCACGATGCTTCTACTTCAATACTTCCTCCTCCTACTCTTTCGAGTGGTTATGTACTTTATCAGAGTGGTGATGTTGATCAGTCATGTGGTGATGGAACTTATTTTCCTCCTTCTCCTTCATCTTTCCTAGATGAGAAGGGAACATCACCTATTCCTCTACACCATGCTTCTAATGAGAGACTATGACTAGATATGTAGTTATAGCACTTATTTGCATTGTTGACCATATATGTACATTATAACAATTATTTTACTTGTTCACACACACACACACACATATAACATTTTTTTTGTTCGTGTTGATGTACTTAATTTATGTGTTGATGTTGATGTACTTAATTTATATGTTTATGTTGATGTTGATGTTAGGCCATGTTATATAATTATCTCCATAAAGTAAAGTACTCTTAATTAAGTACTTTACTTTTGAATATATCTAAAATAAAGTACTCATGTCTAAAACAAGTGAAATTAGCAGAAAAGGTGCTTATACCTTCCTTTTAGAAATGTTTTGATGTATTAACTGTATATAGTACAAAGGATAGATTTAAATAGGTTATATTACAACAATTCTTTTAAGTTATTATGTTGTCATTTTTATATTTGAACATGATGAAAATGAAAATACCAAGTTTATCATGTTTTTGTAGTTAAGAGGTCTTGAAAAGTAAATAAGTTATAAAATTGGGTAAATATATGTATTATGTTATTAATTAAATTTTGGGCAAGTTAAAGGTAATACAAATTAATCTTCAACCTTACTTTGTATCACAATTTTACTAATTAGTTTACTTGAAAGTACGATGTGAGAATTGGTCCTCATTTCAAGAATATTTCTTTTGTTCATAAGTTCACAATGAATAATTAAAAATAGTCATGATAAGCTCAATTAACATTTATACAGTCTTTGTGATATTTTAACTTCCTCTTAATTGTAATTTGGTCATATTTTTTATATTCCCATAATTAATACAATTCTCAAAATCTCTAATTCAACATTTTTTTACTATACTATAAGGATGCATGAACGTCAAACTTAACCAAGAAAATTAAATAAGTTATAAAAATGGGTAAAGATATGTCTTATGTTATTAATTAAAGTTTGGGCAAGTTAAAAGTAAATTATATTAATCTTCAACCTTACTTTGTATCACAATTTTACAAACTAGTTTACTTCAAAGTACTATGTGAGAATTGGTCATTTCGAGAATATTGTTTTTGTTCATAAGTTCATAATGAATAACTAAAAATAGTTATGATAGGCTCAATTAACATTTATAAAATCTTTGTGATATTTTAACTTCCTTTTAATTGTAATTTGTTCATATTTTTTTATATTCTCATAATTAATACAAGTCTCAAAATCTCTAATTCAACATTTTTTTACTATACTATAAGAATGCATGAATGTCAAACTTAACCATGAAAAATGTATAAAAACATAAAAATATTTAGAATATTAAATATTTTAATTTGTATGAATTATTGTCTTTAAATAATTTTCTTAAGTGGGTTAATTACATGTATTTAAGTTTTATGTCATTTTTTGATATCCTATGTTACATGTTGTTAATTGTTGTTGTAATCGATATTAAGAATTGAATTAGCTATTAGGATCCGTAAAATTTATATCCAATGAGCTATTCGGAGTCATAAAATTTGTTAGCCACAAATAAAAATATAGGATAAAGATAGGGGATAAGGGATAAAATACTGTTATGATCTACATGTTTAATTCAATTTTTAATTATATATATTTATTATTATTATATATTATATTTAATATAAAATTAATATATAACTTAATATATTATATTTTATTATGTTATCGTTCTTATGGAAATGAGTATCCATGATCTTGAAAACCAACTAAGAATCATCAATGATTTTTGCTCCAATATGGGTATGATTGTTACTATTGATAAGACTAAGGTCATGATTATTAAATCCAATAAAATAACTTATGATGCCTTCGTATATGACAACAACAACTTGGAGGAAATCACTTCATACAAATATTTTGGAATTGATATTCACCATAAGCTCAATTGGAATTATAGCATTGAGAAAAGGATTATTGGGGGATGAAAATCTTATTATGCGCTTGAAAACAATTGTAATTCAACCGATCTTTGGATTTAGGATAAGAATAAAATCCTCTTTGAGACTCTCGTTACACCTATTATTCTTTATGGATGTGAATTCTGGGGTTGTAATATCTCTCGTGAATCCTGGAGAAACATAGAGAAAATACAAAAGAATTTTATAACTTATAATCTCAAAATTAAAGGAAATACTCCCTATCCCATCCTCCTCTTAGAAACAAGCTTCTCCCCCATTGAGAGCATGGCTCTTACTAGATACCTAATGTATAAGAACAACTTAAACAACATGGGAGACAAGAGGATTCCTAAAATTGCTTCATAATCGAGTCGTAACCACCATCGACTCAAGCGAGGATGGAATAAATATTCCCAGTCTTGGATAAACTATTAGGGAATCATGGAAGACACCATTTTGCAGAATAAAGATACTATTAAAAATATCATCAAGTCAAAATTTAAGGAGAAAATGTGGTGTGATAAAGAGTTAGAGGAAAAAAGAAAGTTAACATATTATAAGGATGTAATCAACTCTAATATAGAAGATCAAAATTATCTACCTGTTTTGACGAGTGTAAAGAAAAATAACATTGCTAAGATAAGAACAAATTCTCATGAACTCCATAGTGAAACTAAGCATTGGTCAATTCCTAAAACACCCTGGGATGAAAGAGTGTGTCACCTTTGTGACACTAAGAAGGTTGAAGATGAAAAATAATTTCTCTTAGATTGTCCAGCCTATACCCAGATTAATTCTCATTTTCAAAATATTTGTCGCACTACCAACCTTTATAAACTCTTAACTCAACAAAACTATGGTGATCTTGGAAAGCTTCTCTTAATCCTGTTTTAGCACAAAAACAAAATTCTAAAGAATCACAAGTAATCACTTACCCTCTTAAGGTCTGATAGACCAATTCGATCTCAGTGTATGTTAATCATCATCATCAATTAATATATAATATATATTTATTATATATTATATTATTATATCTATAATAGAAAATTAATATATAACATAATATATTATATTTATTATATTATAATTAATACATAACATAATTTATATTATGTATGAACTCAAAATTAAAAATTAATACAATATAATATGATATGGTAATGATATGAAATGGTGGGTAACGAAAATACTTTTTAAAATTATGATATAAAATATTTGATATTTACAATACAATAATATATTGTTTTTTAAAGTAAAAGTAAAAATTAAAATACTAAAAGTTCAAATATAATCTAGATTTACAATGGAAAAATATTTATATCATTTATAGATAACATTTAATTATATCATCCAATCAAAAAATTAATAATATTTCATACGAAATATTAAATACTAAAAACATTAAAAAGTTAGTAATCAAATTATTAAATCCACTATAGATTTGAAAACATAAAAGAAGTAATTAAAGAATAAAACATGTATAATATATCACTCTTCATTGTCATCGCCCTGATTATCTTCCTCACTTGGCATGATAACACTATTATTCTCAAAAATATGTTTTGATCTACGGTCGTGTCTTAATACAAACCAACAATCCCTATCCAACACATTTGGGTAAAAACAAACTTGGTTTCAGTATTTTGGGAAAACATAAAGCTCCTTAGCTTCATCCCACATCTTTTTAGAGTTTATACATATCATCCCACTATCACAATATTCCTTTACATTATTCCGATCAAAGGTGTCCCACCACTTGCACCTAAAAATAACACATTGGAAAGAAAAGAAGTCCACTCGAATGATCTCTTGTATCTTTCCGACGTAACCTAACTTCCGATGTATGGTGTTTTGATCACAGTGGCTAGCACGACTAGATTGGTCGAACTCGACTTTCAATCCACAGTCTTATGTCATGTGTCAATCATCGAAATCCTCTGTGAAAAAATTATGTCCATATGCCCACATAGATGGGAACAAATACACCTATAAAAAGTGAAGAAATCATAGTGTCAATATGTGTCTAATAACTCGACCATTAAAATATAAAATAATATAGGTGTAATTACAATTCAAATGTGCATTATGAAGTTAAAAATTATGTACATAAAGAGATTATTACCGAGTTTCTACAACCAATCCCTATGTTTAGTGCATCCTCTTCTTCACACGGGTAACAACTGGATGCACCATATTTCTATTTGACTTGGTCAACAACCCAAATGTTGAGGCATATCATTCACATATTTTCTTTTAAATGATCAGGATAAGGCATGCTTCTACCATTCAACCCTCTCAATTCTTTCTTGTCAATTTCCCATTTCCTCCTCTTTTGTTCATACAATGCGACCCACAATTGTGTTTCCTTTGAATTGTAAAGAATGAATTTATTGATGGCATCAATTTCTGAATTCGTTGATGTATTCATGAAATCAAACCAACATATAGTACATATGAGATCATGAAAATATACATTATTAAGTTCAGTGTGAATAGTTATTGTGTATAAATATGATAAACGATAAGTCACTTACTCTTTATCAAGCGCCTTTTCCCATTCATTTGGAGAAGCTCCCCTTCTCTTTTGTCTTCATCCCTTTCGTCATCCCAAATCACTGCACTTAATGTGTTTTCGATATGATTGATGTACTCACTGGCATAGTAGAAAGAATCATATGATATGTACCCCTATTCCATAGACCCCTCGGGTTTTGCACTTTGACGAACAAATCCTTTCAATTTCTTCATGTACCTCTCTAAAAAAATATCCAATGAAAGGAGACCACCTTGACTAATTCAATCTCATCTACTAGGTGAATTAGAAGATGAATATTCAATTCCATGAAACCCGGTGGTAGTTCCTTCTCAAACATACAAACAATCTCAACTATCGCTTGACGCTACTGTGGAATGCTAGCCATATGAATATCCTTTGATGTGATCCAACATACAAATGAAGATAATTTAGATATGGCGTGCCTTAGGTCATGAGGGAATTTTCTACAACCAATCCCTATGTTTAGTGCATCCTCTTCTTCACGTGGGTAACAACTGGATACACCATATTTCTCTTTGACTTGGTCAGCAACCCAAATGTTGGGGCATATCATTCGCATATTTTCTTTTAAATGATCAGGATAAGGCATGCTTCTACCATTCAACCCTCTCAATTCTTTCTTGTTAGTTTCCCATTTCCTTCTCTCTTGTTAATACAATGCAACCCACAATTGTGTTTCCTTTGAATTGTAAAGAATGAATTTATTGATGGCATCAATTTCTGAATTCGTTGATGTATTCATGAAATCAAACCAACATATAGTACATATGATATCATGAAAATATACATTATGAAGTTTAGTGTGAATAGTTATTGTGTATAAATATGATAAAATATAAGTCACTTACTCTTTATCAAACGCCTTTTTCCATTCGTTTGGAGAAGCTCCCCTTCTCTTTTGTCTTCATCCCTTTCAGCATCCCAAATCACTGCACTTGATGTGTTTTCGATATGATTGATGTACTCACTGGCATAATAGAAAGAATCATATGATATGTACCCCTATTCCATAGACCCCTCAGGTTTTTCACTTTGACGAACAAATCCTATCATGATATGATGCGTTGTGCACACTGTCATGCTCCTCTCTTTCTGATTTGGTGCTCGGTATTGGCTTGGGATTTGGTGCTTGGCTCGAAATGTGTTTGTGCACTCAATGCTTAGAGCTCCATACGGGTTTGGTATTAGTATTACATATGGTATCAGAGTGGGTTCGACCCACGACTTGGGATCACTACGACTTTCGTTGACATGATTTAATTATATTGTTGGTGATCGAGTTGATTGTGTGCGTGCAAGTAATCATGGTTAGAGGATGCCACGAAGGCAGACGACGGGGTGCTAGGGGAGGGGGCGCGACACCTCCAGTAGCATCCACACCTGAGGGGTATAACCCCCAGGGAGACGAGCAGGTTCTCGGACAGGAGCAGATAGCAGTTGGCGATGTTGTCGAGATGATGAGATCTTTTCAGCGCATGTCTGAGGCACTGATCAGCCGTTTGGAAAGATATGAGGCCAGGGCGCCGGCACCCATTGAGGTTCCACCGCGTGCATCGGCCGTTACTGGTAGCATTCATCATGAACTTGAAAAAGTCAAATTTCCTGAGTTCTTTGGTGCCCCGGGCGACGCAGCCCCCGAGGCATGGTTGGAGAACATGGCGATGTGATTCGCACTTCACGATTATACCTCCAACATGAAGGTCCGCATGACGGTCTTTCAATTGAAGGAGAGCACCCTTCTATGGTGGAAGACGCTCCTACCATAGCTGAACATGGTCGTCAAAAACGTGTCATGGGAACTGTTTGAGGAACAGTTCCGAGAGAGGTACCTTTTAGAGGAATTCATTGAGTGTCAGCTCAATAAGTTCAATGCCTTACGACAGGGAGGTCGTACGGTGCCCGGGTATGAGGCACGTTTTATGGAGCTGCTCCGGTATGCTCCGCACCTTAACACAGAGAAACTTAAGGTCAACCGGTTCGTGTTCGACCTTAACGGAAGCCTGCGTGCAAAGGTTAGGATTTTGATGCCTCAAACCTTGCATGATGCCGTCCAGAAGGCCCTCATAGCAGAGGAGGAGCTTATTAGTGAGGGTCAGACCAGGAATCCAGCGAGACCAGCAGGGAAAGTTTCATCTGGAACACAGCAGCACCAGACACCAGTGAGACATATGCTGGGATATCGTGGCTTCTAGAGGGGATCCACTTTCACTACACCCCAATGACCGCCACCTCAATAGCGGACACCTTATCTGGGACCACAGCATCAACAACAACGTCGCTCGCAGTAGCAACAGTTTAGGCCTGTTCAGCAGAACCGACCAGGGTTCCAGGCCAGTGGGTCGTCATCTTCTACTTCGGGTACTAGGACTACTGGGCCGAATAAGGGGTGTTGGACGTGTGGGGAGCCACACTACCAGCGCAATTTTCCTGTGGAGAGGACCAGAGCATTCAGATCAACCGGACCCACTACAGTGGGAGATATGGGCAAGGCCCATCGGATTCAAGCAACGGTGAATAACTGCCAGGCCGAGCACCAGTCGACTGTGCTCGAGACGATAGGTACCGTCGCTGACCAGACCCTTAATGTTTTGATAGATCCTGGTGCTACCAAGAGTTTTATTTCAGGTGCAGCGCTAAAAAGGATTAAGGTAAAGGCAGTTGAACAGGACGAGTTTAGCTTCATAGAGATGGCCTTGGGAGCCAAACAGAAGGTTGGAGGAAAGGTTACGGGCTGTGCCCTTAACCTGGGAGAGTTTGTCACAAGGGCCAACTTGTACGTCACGAACTTAGGATCTTATGATGTCGTGATTGGTATGGATTGGTTGGAGTTGCATGAGGCAATACTCAACTGTAAGACAAAACAGTTGAGCTTGGTTGATGATGAGGGATAGAAACATGTGATTGTAGGATGGAACCAGGGATTTTCCCTGAGGTTCATCTCTTCCTTACAGTTACGGAAGAGTATGTGCAAGGGGTGCAAGCTTTATGCGATCCTTGCGCTAAAAGAGAAGGGAGTAGCGAAAGGTCTAGAAAACCTTCCGGTGGTGAGAGAGTTTGCGAACATGTTTCCGGAGGATTTACCTGGGATGTCGCCGGAGAGGGAATTGGAGTTTACCATAGACCTAAAACCGGGGACTAAACCGATAGCTAGAACGCCTTATCGGATGTCGACCCCGGAGTTACAAGAGTTAAAAATGAAACTGAAGGAGTTGCTGGACCTAGGACTGATACGTCCTAGTGTGTCACCATGGGGTGCACCAGTTATTTTCATACGAAAGAAGGAAAAATCGTGGAGTCTTTGCATTGACTACCGTCAACTGAACAAGGCCACGATCAAGAATCAGTATCCCTTGCCGAGAATTGATAATCTATTCGATCAAATAAAGGGTGCGACGGTGTTTTCCAAGATCGATTTGTGATCAGGGTATCACCAGTTGCGGATCAAGGAGGATGACATCCCTAAGACCACCTTTAAGACGAGATTTGGACACTATGAGTTTATGGTTTTACCATTTGGACTGACAAATTCCCCAAGGGCATTTATGAGTTTGATGAATGGGGTGTTCCGCGAGTACTTGGACAAGTTCATCCAAGTGTTCATTGACGATATTTTGATTTACTCTCGTACGATGGAGGAGCATGACGAACACGTGCGCTTGGTACTACAGTGTTTGCAAGAGCACAAATTGTATGGGAAATTGTCCAAATGCTCTTTTTATCAATCGAGGATTCACTACTTAGGGCATGTCATCTCCGGCGAAGGCATCGCCGTGGATACAGCCAAGGTTGAGGCTATTATGGAATGGTCTACACCGATGAATTTCATGGAAGTGCGTAGCTTTATGGGTTTAGCAGGATACTATTGACAGTTTGTCGAGGGATTTTCGAAAACAACAAATCCGATCACAGAATTGCAGAAGAAAAACAAGAAGTTTGTTTGGACCGAGAAATGCGCGGAAGCATTTCGGAGGCTTAAAGAGTTGTTCACAATAGCGCCGATACTAAAGGTCCCTGACATGGACGTGGACTTCTTGGTATGCACTGACGCATCCAAGGAAGGTTTAGGCAGAGTCTTGATGCAAGACGGACGAGTGATTGCTTACATTTCGAGGAAACTGAGAAGGCATGAGGAGAACTACGCAACGCATGATTTGGAGTTATTAGCCATCGTATATGCCTTGAAGGTTTGGAGACACTACCTTCTAGGATGAAAATTTGAACTAAAGACTGATCATTGTGGACTACAACACATTTTTACGCAAAGCGACCTAAACGTGCGACAACGACGTTGGTCAGAATTGCTTAGCGAGTATGACTTTGAGATTACTTACGTAAAGGGAACAATGAACCGATTGGCGGATGCTTTGAGTTGGAGGCCAAGCATATTTTTGGTGTTGCCTCTTTAGACGAATCTACGTGAAAAGATTCTAACTTTACAACGTGACAACGACTGGTACAAAGAGGTTTAAGGTTTTATCGGACAAAACACAATGATGGTACCACGATATGAGGGATTTTCATTTGATAGCGATGGGTTATTAAGGTTTAAAAGTTGGATTTACATATCGCCAAACGACGAGTTGAGGATGTTGATCATGAGCGAGGCTCCTAGAGCAGTTTACATGGCTCACCCGGGAGTCACAAAGATGAGGGCAGATCTTAAACCCTTATTCTTCTGGAGGGGAATGAAGGCCAACATAGTTAACAATGTGGCCAGGTGTCTGGAGTGTCAGTAGGTAAAGGCTGAACACAGACGCCCAACATGATTACTACAACCACATGCCATTCCGGAATCGAAATGCGAGGTCATTTCGATGGATTTCATTGTTGGATTGCCAATGACGACAAGGAGACATGACTCGATTTTCGTAGTAGTAGACACTCTTACGAAGAGTGCCCACTTTATCCCTATGCGTATGACGTATCAGGAACCTAACATTGCTAGTGTTTTCATCAGTGAGATTGTGAGGCTGCATGGCATGCCTAAGAGGATTATATCCAATCGAGGATCGGTGTTTACTGGACGATTTTGGATGAGTTTCCAAGAGGCCTTGGGAACCCAACTTAACTTTAGTACTGCGTATCACCCAGAGACTGATGGATAGACAGAACGAATGAACCAAACCTTGGAGTACATGTTGCACATGTATGTGATGGACCAACAAAAGCATTGGGAATAATTCTTGCCACTAATAGAGTTCGCTTACAACAACAGTTACCAGAGCACCATTGAGATGGTGCCTTTCGAGTTTCTTTACGGGCGACCGTGTCAGACGCCCTTGAGTTGGGATCAGCTTGAGG
>JASDQU010401918.1:0-10883 GCA_032191745.1 Picea mariana | reverse complement strand
ATGAGTGTACCAAACATGTACATCACCATGCACCAATACCACAAAATGATGAATCCCATATATGTATGCCAAATCATCCATAAAACATGTGCCAATCAAACTGCTAGTAGGTGACTCTACCAACATACTAGCAATGTACCAGTCATGCATGAACTATAGATCATCAATGATGTAAAAAATTATCAATTTTACCAACCAAATGTCCCAATGTGTAGCCCATCCATATGCTAAATGCATGCATCAAGCTTTCCAACAAGTAAGCTTCCAATGCATCATCAAGATATATCACATAACCAAGGTGCCATAACTTCACTATTATAAATAGTATTGTTCTTCAATAGAAAATGCATCAATCCATACTCATAGGTTAGTGCCATACACCCAATATTTTATTTTACATAATCACCTTACATAATCCAATATAGAATCATGAAAACCTGCAGCAAACACTATCAGAAATTGCAATAAACCATGTCAGACCCTGCATCACAAAGTTATATCATCACATCAAACTCCAATATAAGTGCATAGCCCTTTTCCTTAGGCTTCACCACATATACACGGCCTGCTGCACAGACATCTCATGTATGTACATGACCTATACAAGGTCAGCCTGTGTATTTACGTGACTGATACCATTGTCACCTACGTATGCCTCAGTAGATGACACTTTTGAAATTCCCTTCAATATTTAATTTTGTTCTAGCTACTCTGTCTTGTTCACTGACTTCTATAGATGTCCCTGCTCCTTAGAACTTGAGCTCTAAGCATCCATATTTTCAAATATGTCTCCCTTCCTTACTACATTCCTTCTTCTAGCCATGCTATTTGAAGTCCTCATCATGGATTTTTTTCTTGTCTTCCAACACTCTTGGGATTTGTGGCCAAATCCGCTACAACTGTAGAATCTTATGGAATTACAATGAACAACAATATTTCCTACTTTATCACATCTCCAACACATTATTGTGTTATGAAAGCTTCCATTCTATCTCCTTTTATAAAATCTACATTCAAAATATTTGTGACCATATTCATTACATGAACAACAATGCCCATGAAAAATACTTTCATACCTTTTCTTTGGTGTCCCAAATATAACTTCTTGATGTATTCATTGTTTTGTGTAGGTGGTTGTTTTGCAACATTGTCTTCCTTCTTTGATGGACTTACCTCATGCTTCTTTGAGGTGCTTGCTTCAGCATGTGTATCCTTTTGTATCCAATACCTGATTTATCATATGGTGATCTTTGACTTTCCAAGATCTCGTCCAAGATTTGTGAGCTATTCAAGAATTTGTTTGACTTCTCTACCTTCTTTCTAAGTTCAACAACTTCAGCTTCTAACTTATCACATGACTCTTCCTTTTCATTAATTTGATTCTTCAAAAGTTCTTCTACCCTTTTGGCTTCTTCAATTTGGGCCTTGAGATGAATAATAGTTTCAAAACTTTTGTTAATATCATCATCTACCTTCATATCTTCTTTTTCATTCTTTAGTCTTGTGATCTCTTCTTCATTTTCTTCCAATTTAGTCTTATTGATCTCTTCTTGTTCTTTGAGCAATCCCTTTAACTTCAAGATGTTCCTTTGACTCCTCCTAAGACACTTCTTAGTGTTATCCGAAAGATAGTTATAGTGTGTATAAAAATGATCACTTCTATATCTATATAGACTCTCTTCAAATTATTTTTGAAGTTCTAATAGATCTTATTCTATTCTTTCCATGGGATAAATACCATCAAACTTTACACAAATTGGTTCTAGATTATCTTCTTCACTTGAGAAAAATTCAACATCATCACATTTTGAAACATTGCAATCAAGAGTCTTTGGAGATTCTTTACCTTTATTTGAAGTATCTTCAAGATCTTCCTTTGTGCTATCTTCACTTGAAATGTTTTCAATATCACATTTAGAAATAATACAATCAAGGGTTTTTGGAGATTCTTTACCTTTGATAATCTTGATGGAGTGGTATTCAATAACTTCTTTCTCCTTCTTGATTTGATATGTCTCCTCTAGCTTTAGCCATATATCCTTTGTGGAAGTGCATTGTTCCATGCTTTCCTTGATAGGGCTTGAGATTCCACTAAGAATGGTCATGAGAGCCAATGCATCATTCTTCTTTCCTTCCCTTTGAGCTACAAACATTGACTTGTTCTTCAAAGGAAATGATCCACCAATGGTTTCCTTTCAAATAGTTGCTCCCATTGCCTTCAAATACACTCTCATCTCTATTGTCCAAGTAGAATAGTTTTCCTCATCAAGGATTGGTATTTCATCATCAATTTGTGTTTCTATGGATATCCTTCAATCTTGTTAAGGCTTGTACTGACGGCCCACTCTGATACCAATTATTGGACACACCTACCACACTTAGAGGGGGGGTGAATGAGTGTGGGTATATTTTCCCAAAACTTCCCTCTTATGCCAAAACTCATTAGTTAGTGATCCCCATTAACACATTACTCATTGTTGTCATTTATAGCCAGTTAGATGTGAAAACATATCAGTAACATATATCATCAATATATCATCAATAATTCATCACCACAAGGAACACAAATAACACAAGATATATGTACAAGTTTCTTTTTATTATAGACTACAATCCTGGGGTTTTTCAACAACAACTGAATAGAGTAGAACTCTACAAGAGAATCAACTCTATAATGCAAGCCTTAGCTTACATCCTTAGCACCAACTAAGATGAGGCAAAAATCCTCAACAAATTTCAATATGGAACAGGTACGCGACCTGTCAGTAGTGCAACACACATATGTATGTGCCCTACCAGTAGTACAACTCACATGTATACGTGCCCAAGTAGTACTACAACTTGCATATACCTTCTGAGCTATTAGGGTTTATCGTTTTCATCACATACTTAGATCCTCTACAGCCTACAATCATATTCTCTTATGTCTCTCACTATCCAATCTGACCCATAGCCAGTCACAACACATCCAATCTATCCAATAGATTACTCATACTCTGCAACCAACCAATATGAATGCTAACTCAATCATGCATAAGAAGCTAGGATACCATAGAAATCATATCACTATTGAATCACATGAGTACTTCTCACTCCATCAACCAACATAAATCACATCATAGAAGCCATACCATGAATGCCCTAAGCATTCACAACACAACAAGCAACAATATCCATCAAGATAATAATGTAACCATACTGGAGTCTTTAGTGATAGATCTGAGCCCATAGAATGCAGATTTGGAATCCTTCTTCAGTATTCAACAATCAGTCATCATCTCAAACACAATCTCCATGATTTTATCCAATGTATGTGCCCTGTCCTCATACATCCCATGTATGTACGCGGCCTAGCCCATTACAACCCATCTATACCTCAGAAACTACGGTTTCTGAAGCTTCGATACTTTTGTCGTCAAGATCTACGATATTTCCAAAATTTTTATGTGTCCATGATATCCTCCTCATGCTCTCTTTCTTAGAATATATATTCAATCATGCTCAAGAGATCCACACCAAAAATTCTCTCACAAGAATCTCTCCATCAATACTCCAAAAGATATTCTCACAAGAAGCTCTCCATTGATCCAATGAAATGATGTATTACAAGAGTCCATTTTTATCTTATTTATAGTTTCATCCTCTAGGTCACTTAACCCATTTCTAGGTCACTTAACCTATTATCCCTATTTTAGGGTTAACCACTTTCCATAAATAGAAACTTCTCCAATACTTTATCATTTAAATATTCCTTCTCGATTTTGTCACCTTACTTTATCATTTCTTGATTTTTTCACTTCTATTTATTATTTAAATAATCCACCTTGACTTTTTCACTTTACTTTATCATTTAAATAATGATTTCTTCTTTCAAAGTACCTTGACTTATTTGACCTTTTGGGGCTTCAATCCAACATGTAAGTGTCCTCCAACTTCGTAAAGCCATAACTCTCAAACCATGAAGAGTTATGTGACATTCTACATACCACCAGAAATGGAATGACAAGTATTATCCATCTAGGATAGTTTCCCTAACAACTTCATTGATATTCATCTCATTATTCCACATAAAATCATGGGTCCTCCAACCCTTCTTCTAAGATAAATCAATCCAGAAAGCGTGTTCTCGTGATGGATTTTACCATAAGGGGACCACTTTGGAGTTCATACATTTGTACACTTTATCAACCATGATAGGAATATAATGATTCATCTTTACACCAATCCACCACTGCATCATATACATCAACTATGAATCATCAATGACAACTCATTGATCCATCTTCATCTATGCATTCTCATCAAGGAAAATACATAGTACATTACATCAATCATCACTCAATCAATCTTTTGGCATCAATCAATCACTTGAAATAAATTAATGACATCAATCAATCACACCTTTGGAAACAATGACAACATGATCTAATAGTTTCAATTTGGGGTTCATCATGTTTAGTTTTGCTTGACTAGCTTTGCCTCTTCTCTCAAAGGAATGATATGTTGAAATATTTTTTCATCATAAGATTTCAAATCATCATAGGTCCATGTGAACACATCATGATATTCTTTAAACAATGCAACATGTTGATCAACCTCTTCAATGGTGCAATCAACTCCCAAGTTGACATATTTTGGGAAATTGTCAATTCCAATATTGATCTTTCTTGTTTCTTAAACCTTTCAAAGTGAAATTTATTTCAAGAGATTCTTAGCATGATCATATTTTGTAAAAAGAGACTGAAATTGAATAAAAAATTCCAGGACAATAAATATTTGATTATCTTCATTATCATCATCATCATCGTTCAACATAAAATTTTCCAACTATTTATCATTCTCAAGCACTTGCAAATATTCCACGTTATCAGGTACAGAGGGTGTGAATACTCTTTCTACTTGAAAAAATGTTTTTCTTTGTATAGCATATGGATTTGACAATGAGTGTTCCAAGGCCAATGAATATTCATTTTGATTCTTGTCCATCAGAATGAAAGAAATGTTGAAAGATTCGAAAGATTCCATCAATTCGTCAACTCTTTTTAAAAATAACTTGAGTCTGGCCTTCTTAATTTTATACCTCTTTGGTGACTTGATTAAATACCAACTCAGAGTTTACAATCACAATTATATGTTCTATCGTCATTTAATGTGCAAGAATCATCCCTGAATCAAATCTTCATATTTTTCCTCATTGTTAGTACATGCAAATTCAATTCTAATAGATTGTTGATGAATAATCTTATTTGGACTTACAAGGAAATCTCCAACTCCACTTTTAGAGCTTGAACAAGCTCCATCGAATGAAATCCTCCAATAACCTTCAAATGGATGTTCTTGATCCTTCGTGTCTCAAATTTGCTTTAGGATTTCAATGTGTTCCATATCTAGGATAGCATAATTTCCAATCCTAACATCTATAAAGTATTCCATTAATTCATTATCCTTATTTTTGAAAGAGAAGGGTTTCCTAGGTTCACGGGGTACCTTAATCATTGCTCTTTCTTTGCCTAGCACCATCATGGAACTTCCATCATTCATTATATATCCCCCAACCATAGATGACCAATATCTTCCCAACACAACTCCATATGCGGGAGGAAGGTCTACCACAATGATATTTAAAACTTTGATAATATGGGGAGCCTCTGTGATCCAAGCACAAAATTCCTTGATTTATCCATAAGTTGGTATTTGTATATAATAAATTGCATATATGATTTCACCAGTCTCATAATATTTAGTACATCTCATGCCCAACTCCTCTATGACCTATAGTTGCATAATATTATTGGTCGTGACCATATCAACTAAAAAATTATGAAGTACAACATCATTATTTTCAATTGAATAATAAAAGGGAGTAATTTCATATCTCATCTTGGAAGTTGATTTGTTATGGATTTGTTTCAGACTTGTGACAACAACTTCTTGTTTTTCAGAAGGATCATCCAATAATCTCAGAATGTTTTCCCTTTGTTGGGAAATATTTACCACTTCAATAAAAGGAAGAGTTATTCTTAATTTACTTAAGTCCTCTATAACATTGTATGTTATCTGAGTGGAGCTTGGCATCGAGTGTTGCTTCTTACTTCCAACATTATCCACCAGTTTCTGATTTGACCTTTTCTAATTCATTTTTTTATTTATCTTTTTGGTTTTTCTTTTCATAATCATTTTTATTCTTGGATCTATTTACAAATCCTCTTGTCTGGGTGAAGTTTTCTTGCAAGTTGGGGTCATTGTCACCTTTTTTAAATATATACATAGAGATTTCGCATACATCCATATTTACAGTTTCAGAACTTTCATCAGGTGAATAGTAGTTCTCTTTCTCAATCATTAATGCATCATATACATCATCCAGATTGAATGCATTGGGATTAGGTTTCCTAGGAACCCTTGTTCTTTGCGGATTATCCATGTTTTCAAACCTCACTCTATTTCGTTGGGGAGGGTTCCTACTTTTCTTTGGGACATACATTCTTGGATTTTCCACATAATTATCCCCCTTTCTTAGTCTGGTTATTTTTTTCTACATTTTCTTGATAGTTCTATTCATTTCTACAACTTCAATTATTTTCTTGGTTTCTTATGCCACAACAGAATCTACCTTCACATATGGTATGTTTCAATTGAAAAATCCTCATCCAATTGTTTGATTTTAGGTCATTCATGGCTTCAATGCTTCATTCTTTCTTGAAATAGAATCTCCTAATTATCAATACTTAATCCTCCCAGCTATCTTTGTACTTTTCCTAGTATAATATTAGGATCGACTCTCGCTTCAATCATAATTTATGCCATCTTAGTGGCTTTAGTCATTCTTCTTCCAAGGTATCCATCTGGGATGTTCTGATAGCGTATTTCACATTTAGGGGAAATGTATTCTTATAGTAGTCGAGCATGACCGGGTCATTCGGTCTTTTATGCTCTGGAATCTTACTCAAGGTTTTATTGAACCTGATATTAAAATCTTGTATTCTTTCATTTTTCCTCAAACCAATTTGGGTGAAATCAGTGAAGATGGTATGACAAGAAATTGGATGGGAAAACATAGTCAGGAACACGTCTTCAAGGTCATTAAATGAGTGAATTTATCTATTGGGTAATGTTGTATACCATTCATACACTCTTGCTGATAATGTTTGTAGAAATAACCTTACCATGACATTGTCATACTCAACACGATGAAAAACACAAACATCAAGGAATAAGTGAAGGTGTCTCTTTTCATCAATTGTTCCATCTCCATAAAATTCCTTCAGGGTACCCTTAGGGAGAACAGGGAGGTCATGTTTCTCACATATAATATTTAAAGGTGAATCTCTTATTCTTCTTCGATTTTCAAACCTTAGGTTTGCTTGGTTTCTTGTAGCATCTCTTCAACCTCTGTGTCTCTCCTCATTTGGTTATTATCATGGTTGTTTATTTCTTTCTTCCGTATCCGAAGAGGTTCCAAGAATATGATTTTTACTTCTATTAATGGGTCCCTTCTATTCGTCGTTCTTCAATCCCAACCTTGTCCTTGTGCTATTCTACCTAGCCTTTGGTTTCTTTAGTCTTGTCACTCGTCTCTCCTTTATGTCCAAAGAATTTCTTTTCCTTATTCACAGAATAATATCTACCATGACCTTTATAATTTTTATTGGGTCTCTATTGTCATTATTACAATATTGTATAGCTGATGTAAAATGCTTCGCTGATTGTTTAATCCAATTTCCTGGTGGGGCTGATCAACGTGAGAGAAAACCATATATTATTCAAAAAAGTGCTAAACTAGATTCCAAATTTCAATTCATTCCCTAGTATGGTCACAAAAAATGGTGATGCTTGAATCCGTTAGGACCAAAATGACAACCTCACGAGGATGTAAATCCCTCTGCATTTTTATAGAGGTGGTACTCCTCTTTAAGATTTTGTTGGGACTGTAAGTTTTCAAAATATTGGGCTTCGCATAAGACTATTGTGATAATCAAAGAATTATAAATATTGCAAGAAAAATAAAAGGAAAATGTTTTGCTTTATATTTAGAGAAAATTCCTGAGAAATGACCAGGAACCACACACTTCATACAATTAAAGTAGATAAGAAAAAAATTTCTCACATCCATCATCATTAAAATAATGATTTTTGATCACATAAAAGAAAAAGAAGATGATATGCATGCATAAAAGAAATTTAACAGAGTGGATAAATGGGTAGCTCAAATAGATATAATGATAGATCATACTCAAAACTCAGAGTTACAAAGCATAGTCAAAACCTATCCTGAAATATCTCTCTCGAAATTTCTAAAAAAATATAGTTTGTCACATATTCTTTGAAATTTAAAATGTTTTTGTCCTAAGTACTGGGATTGGGGATCCCAGAGACCATACATAAAATATACACAAGAATTAATCTTGTAGAAGGAATATGATGGGCGATAAAAGAAAAGTAATACCCGGAAAGAAAAAAACAAAAGTTATCAAACATCGGTTAAACATTTCTAGTCAAAGAAGTGGAGTAATTGGATGAAGGAACTAATAAAGAAAGAAAGATGTGGTCAACATAAAATTACTATGACGGTCTCTTGTTTCCTTACTTGTTTGTTGGTTTCCTTTTATTGTCTTGATTAATGGTTACAAGAACCATCTCAACTGTGTTTTTCCCCTCATCGATAATTTTTCGATTTATTTCTTGAACCATTCTTCAATATAATTTTTCATTGGTTCCACGTTTATCTCATGACATATTTTGATTTTGAATAAATCTCCCTCCAAGTCCCGTAAGTCAAGGGAAATACCATGTGATGCAGAAGCATCTCTCCAGGTCTGCCACGTGCCAGCCAGCTCAGCACAATCAATGCACGCATTTAAGGAGAAGAGGCGTAGCCCTCATTTCAAATTTGAAATTGAATGTAATCAATGTTGTAAGGTCATGAAGCCATGAAGATGTTCCTTTGTGCAAGCATTAGAATAGAATTCCTTTAATGGTTTGTAAGGCTGAGATCTAGCTCCGATTTGAACTAGACAACCCATTCAATGTAATTTAATAGGGTAGGTAGATTGGAGAGAAGAGCTCGAAGAGCCCCCTCATGTAAAAGATCTTTTGATCTGTTTTGAGTTAGTAAGCCAAGAAATCCAAGTCAAGTATGCATAGAAGCATAGAGAATCTGCGTGAGAAGAGAAAAGATAAAGAGTCGAGACTTTGTTAAAGTTCATGCTCAAGAACACCTTTGTAAAGAAGCATTTTCATGTTAATACAAAGAGATGGTTTTCTGTGTGTTATGTGTGTTATGTGTTGAATGGATGTCTATGTGTGTTCAATATATGTTGTAGATGTATGGATAGGTATGCATTTGCAGGAATAGATAGGTTCTGTTATCTGTAGAGTTCTTTGATTTTAGGTTGGGTTTCTTTGAGGCCTCATGCCAAGAGGTCATGACAGAACATTGCGGGTTCTGATAGCGAGTGCTTAAAGAGCACTTCCAATTCTACAGAATTTGGACGAAAACGTGCCAGGAGGGTGCACCAACTGAAGTCATAAACTCAGGAGAAGACCTCAAGCTTGTTGAACACCTTGAAGGCAAGACTGTGGAGAGAGAGACATAGTAGAAGACAGAAGCTCTGAGGAGTTCTGTAAAACTCTTCCAGGAGGGCATTGAGCATATGCACAGGCTGCATTGAAGAGGAACTCTGTTGTGAGTCCAGAAGGGAAACATAACTGTTGAATGTTCAGTAGACACTCTACCAAGAGGGAATTGAGTAGGTGCTAGAGAGCACAGGAAGAACTCTTTGAGTTTTGAATCTGAAGAAGAGTCCAAGGAAGGATCTTCATAGGGTTGTTGAACACCCTAAAGACTCAACAAGAAGATGCTTGAACAAGGATTGCCAAGAGGGCATCAAGCTCTCCATCTGAAGGGGAAGGAAGAAAGATTAATTCCTTAGAGGTTTGGGTAGTAGAAAATCTCAAAAGCGATAGCACTGAGTTAGTGTGTAGAGACTCTGCTAGGAGCACAAAAGTCAAAGAATCCTTGGAGGATTCGAAAGGAGAAATCTCAGGAGGGACAACGTCTTCAAATACGCAGTCGGGACCTTTTGAAGGGTTGTAGAGCTTGCAGAAAAGAAACAAAGGTCGAGGCCTTTAGTATTTAGAAAAATTTCAAAGTATCAGAAGAAAATGCATGCTCAGAGGGAGAGCATAGTTGTTGTCGGATTAGGTGGAGAGAAGATCTGGGTCGTAGAATTCCCACGTCTAGAGAGAAGCATAGGAGGTATGCACAAGAGGAGAAGTTGTGAGCCGTTATATTTTGTTGAGATCGTGGACAGCTGTCAGATTGGTTAGAAGATGCACGAGGTTTAAATCCTCACACACAGAGTAGAGAACCAGTGAAGTCCCGAAAAGGATAGAGCTATCAGGATTTCGGGATTCAGGATTTCAGAGATTTCCATGATGAGAGATCGGGTCACTTCTCAGTGGAAGTCCCAAAATAGAAAAGAGATCTGATCTATCCATCTAAGGGAGGACATGTGTCATGAGATCATCCATTTCGGGGATTTGAACATCGAGAAACACAGAAGGGAGTCTTGCAACTTCATAGTTGGCGAAGTCCTGAAATGATCTAAGCCATCCATCTGTGGAGGACACGTGGTGACGATCTGGGAGTCCATCGAGATTTCAGATACCAGGGATTCGAGAGAATAGAGGATTTGTGTCACAGAAGGTCACAAGTCATGAAATAGCGAAGTGAACAGGGTCCATCCATCTTAGGAGGACACGTGGCAGCAATCCAGGCTTTCGGGGGAAAATTCCCAAAAGGAAAGGCATCTCGGTATTTCGGCTATCGGGAATTTGAGAGGTAAGAGTTCAAAACTCTTTACCCATGGAATCCCAAAAGG
>JASDQU010401916.1:0-10791 GCA_032191745.1 Picea mariana | reverse complement strand
CATTCTCATCAAGGGAATCATATCAATCAATTACTTGACATCAACCAATGACATCAATCAAACCAAACCATTTACATCAATGACATATGATCCAACAATCTCCCAAGTAATCAAACCATTGGCATCAATGACAAACCATTGGCATCAATGACAACATGATCCAACACCTTGTTCTCTTTCCCTTTGATATGATTTATATCAAAGTCATATTCACTAAGAAATTCAAAATACCTTCTTTTCCTAGCATTTTGAGTTGTCTATTCAAATAAATATTTCAGACCATTTTGGTCTGTCCTTAGCTCGAACCTTTTCCCCATGAGGTAGTTCTTCCACTTCTTCAAGGCATGCACTATAGCTGCCAACTCCAAGTCATGAGTGGCATAATTTCTTTCATGCTCCTTCAACTTCCTTGATTCATAACATACAACATACCCATTTTGACTGAGGACTCCACCAACTCCTTCTTTACATGCCTCAGTGCATACAATGAAGTATTCATTTGGATCAACAATCCTTAATATTGGAGCACTGGTTAATAATTGCTTCAATTGTTGGAAACTCCTTTCACACTCCAATGTCCACTGAAACTTCACTCTGTGTGCAATCTTTGAGGATCCAACAATAAATATTATGTAGTAGCCTACAAGGCACATGAATGATCTGACTTATGTCACATTCTTTGGTGCTGACCATCCTCTAATGACCTCAATATTTTCAGGATCCACTGCTATCCTTTCCTCTGATATGATATGACCCAAATAATGAATTTGGTTTTGATAAAATGATAACTTGCTCAATTTGGCATATAACAGATGCTCCCTTAATACCTGTAGTAACATCCTCAAATGTTGTTCATTCTCTTCTTCTGACTTAGAATATATAAGAATTTCATCCAAAAAGACAATGAAAAACTTATCTAAGTATTCTTTGAAAATACCATTCATTAAACACATGAAGACAATCGGTGCATTTGATAACCCAAATGGCACCATTGTGAACTCATAATGACCATACCTTGTTCTGAAAGTAGACTTGTTGATGTATTCATCTTTAATTCTTACCTGATGATAACCTGACCTAAGATCAATCTTGGAGAATATTTTTGCATTCTTCAATTGATCAAAGAGGTCATCGATCCTTGGCAAAGGACACTTATTCTTTATAGTTACTTTGTTCAAATTCTTGAAGTCAATACAAATTCTCAATGTTCCATCCTTCTTATTCATAAATAATACTAGAGAACCCCAAGGTCACACACTTGGGCGTATATACCCCTTCCCCATAAGCTCTTCAAGTTGCATTTGCAAATCCTTTAATTCTGGTGTATTCATCCTGTAAGGAGTCTTGGATATTAGAGTTTCTCCAGGCATAAGGTTTATAGAGAAATCAATATCTCTTTTAGGGGGTATTCCTGATATTTCTTTAAATACATCATCAAACTCTTTTAGGACTGCATAATCTTCAACATTTGACAGCTTGTCCTTAGGTGTTTCTTCCATACAAGATGCAAATATTTGACCTCCTTTTCTGTAACATTTCTTTAGCTGCAATGCTGAAATTTATATGATAGTTATGGCCCTGGGAATTCCTTGTACTGTCCTTGGTTTCCCTTCCTCATACCAACAAGTAAATGCTTTATTATAATAGTCTAGGATAACATGGTTTTCGTCCAACCAATCCATACCAATTAGACAATTGTAGGAACCTAAAGGAAAGATGATCAAATTTGCTCTGGTGCTCAGTCCATTCATGTCCACTGGGCATGACTTAACCATCTCATTAACTTTTCTTTTGGCTTCAGTAACCATCTACACCAACCAATATTTTCCATGCTAGCTTCTTGGAAAATGAAATCTTTCCACCATATTAGGATCTATATAACTATGACTACCTCCTTAATCAATTAAAATAGAAATGGTTTGGTTGTTGATCCTACCTTACACTTCAATCATATGTGACTGAAACTCATCTTGCTTGTTGTCCAGGCCTGCATAGATACTAGGTAAATTCCTGCCCATGTACTCCACTATTTCAACTTGCTACACATTGTGAATATCTCTCACTTCTTTACCTTTGTGAGGACAATCTCTATACTTATGATCTCCCTTACAACCCCAACATTGAATAGGTGGTTTCCTTGGACTTTTACCTCCTGTCTCAATTGTTTTGGGCTCTCTAGAATCCGGTTGTCCCTCAAGACTATTTCTAAAGAATGGTGGCTTAGTCCCTTTCTTCCTTTGTTCCATCTTGTACTTCTTCTTTTCTTCCCAAGCTTTTTGAAAAGTTGTCCTTCCTTTATGTTGATCACATAGGCATTTAGCTCGCCTTATGGTCTCCTCCAAAGTTTTGGGATCATCATATTGTATATTGTCTTACATGAATGAAGGAAAACCACTCAAATACCTTTGAATCTTAGTTATCTTATCTTGATGAAAGAGACATATTTTGGCAGTTCCAAAAACATTCTTTCATATTCATCTATGTTCATACTCCCTAGCTTGAGTTAAAAAAACTCCTTCATTTTCTTGTCATATATCTCTTAGTCAAGTATATATTTTGAAAATACTTCTTGAATTCCTTCCAAGTAAATTTTTTCTCTTTAATGTGTTGCACCTGCAAAATTTGGTCCCACCACACGGATGCCTTTCCCTTGAGTTGATAGATAGAAATTATTCCTTGTGCATGTGAAGAATAATTATGTAATTGAAAATAATTTATCATGCCTAGCATCCATGTCTCTGCAAATTCATCCTTCTTGTGCTCACCTTCAAATGTAGTAGGTTTGATTTTGTTCATTTATCCTTGTAGCTCATCCACCCCAGACCTCTTCTTATGATTTCTGACAAGGGATGGACTTGAGCTACCATGTTCTCTCCTTGTGGAATGCCTTGGAGAGTGATGGTGATGTCTGATAACACTTCATGTTCTTCCTTTCTCATTAGGAGACACGTGACTTCCTAATTTGCTTGAGTCATTCTCTTTATCCATCTTCTTTTCTATTCCGTCCAAGATCTTTGTTAACTTTAAATTGAAGTAATCTTGCTGCTTCTTGAATTTCATAAGCCTTTCACTATCAACTCTATAACTTTGGACATCATTTTGCAAATTTTTAACGGTCTCTAACGAATTCAATATTTCATCCTCTCCTTCTCAATGTCCATTTGAGTTTGTACCTTCATTACCCATATGGACATCCATCCCTCTGATCTCATCTTCCTGGATGTAACCTCTTTGTGTATCTTCCATGATTCTGCACTCTGTGATGATCCTGATCTGATCTAGTTGTTGTTAACTCTGCAAAATGTGCAACCAACAAAACTTTGTTAGGTTGATTACTTTAACAAATTCAAGAAATTATGCTCAATTCTAGTTCCATAATACATCAAAATTCTTTCTTCTAATTTTCCTGAAAACTTCCCGACCAAGTCAATTTTCTGAGTGAGTAGTTATATTCTACTTTTCAATATCTTTCTAATGCCTACTTCCAAGCTCAATTCTAATTTTTGAGCAGAAAGTTATGAATATTTGAAAATTGTGCTTCCTGGGATTCTAATCCCTATACAATTGTTATTTTTCTTGAGAGTCGAATTAGCTCTTGGATCTTGTGTTGAATCCTCTCATAAGTACACATGCCCTATTTCTTCTTTAGGTGCAGGTCTGTACAAATTGGAACCCTACAGATTCCTTTTTTAATCCCTTTTATGTCTTTAAAAATAAAAAACTCAGGCACTAGCCCCCTTTACTTCGGCCAAAATATCATATGACCAAGGGCTATGAACAAGCGCTTAGATGAAATGTGCTTATCCAGACCTTTGAGACTCTTGTACTTCAAGGATTAGGGCTTCGAAGGTTTTACCTTCATCACACTTCATTTACTCTGAACGTCAAAGTGTCTAACTTCTTGAACAATGCTTCTCCAGAGTTTTGGGACTCCGACGCTTCGCAATTTTGGGACTCTAGCACTTCGGAGCTTTGGACTTCAAAGGATTTTTCATCACAACCCAATGTTTCCTCCGAATGTTGAATTTATAAATGTTTGGGGTCTCATTAGAAACTATGCAACATGGGGTGCTACGTGGCAAAAATGTGGAGATGACACGTGGCCCATTCGATGGGTGACACATGTCAAGTTCTAATTGGCAAAAATTTTATGTGAAAAGCATGAATTAGGATGACACGTGGCACACAAAAAGTGGGTCCACATCACCCTAGGTGACATCAGCAGACCACGTCACTCCAACACTCCGAGACTTCGGGACTCAGGGCTTCGGAGGATCTCTCACCAGATCACTTAAAGACTCCTGAACGTTGAACTGGCAAATCTCCCGAACCATCTCTCTTCAGAGCTTTACTACTTCAACGCTCTGGAACCTCATGCTTCAGAGAACTTCTCAGCATAACGCAAAAAATCTCTTGAACGTCTAACTTTCAAACAGGTCTACGTCACCCTAGGTGATGCCAACATACCACATCCCTTCGGTGCTCCGAGACTTTAGAATTTCAGGCTTCAGAAGATTTCACACGAGCACACTTTAAAACTCTTGAACAGAATTTCTGAGCATACGCTATCTGGAGCTTCAAAACTTTAGGCTTCGTAGGTTTCTTCTACCACACACCTCAAAACTCTTGAATGCTGAACTTCTTAACTCCTGAACAAGTGCTCCTCGGAGCTTCGGGACTCCGGTGCTCTGGAACTTCATAACTTTCCGAACCAAAAAAAAAATTTGCGCACAATCCTCCCAAAGGTCGAATACTTGATAATTTGCAGACACGTGTCCCTGACAACAGACGGTCCTGATTTACTTCGATACTTCAAAGCTTCGGGGCTTCGGGAAACTCTAGACAAAACACTACAAATTTCTCAAATGATGAATTAGCGAATAATCGTTAATTTGCGGATACGTGTCCCCAAACACAAATGATCTAGATTTAGTCTAGAGTGCCGGACTTCAGGAGATTTTCTTCCTGGTAGCTTAAGGACTCGCTTCTCCCAGAGTGTGGAACCTCCAAACTGTCGCGAGATCTATGAGTCACTCTTTCTTATGTGCATATCTGATGGTTGAGATGTGATCTTCTCCACTGTGCCTCACCTCCTGATTTGTACTTGATCCAATGGCCCAAATTTGTCCTTGGACAAATCCAACATTCAAGTACTCCTCCCAGTGATCTATGGCATAGATTCACTCCGGGACTTCGAAGATTCAGGTATTTTACCTCCTTTTCATCAAAGACTTAAAAAAAATTGCCAAAGCAATAAAGTCCAAAGGATTTGAATGGGTTAACCACTACACTCTTTTACCAGATCTGTCGGCTGTGAAGGATTCAAACCTTTCCAAACAGATCTAACGACCCGGGTCAAATCTCGTGGCCCAAATCAATGACCATTGTGGTTTCCCGAACTACTACACCTCTTGAGCTTTCAAACACAATTAATGTGTGCTCTCAACGCCTTCCTAACACTCATGGATGCTCCGTGACTCAAAATTTGGCCATTTCAACAACGATTCTCTATGAAAATTTTGCTTCAATTTCCACTTACACAACCCATCCAGGCTTAGTGTTGAAAACCAGAGCTCTGATACCAAATTGTGACATACCCAGCCACCCAGGCCAGGCCATGCCACTCCATAAAAATAATAATTCCACACACACACACACACACACATATATTATATATCTTTAAGCAGACAAATATATTCTGCAAATACACAGGTTCACGCGGAAATAACATTACATATTTACATGTAACGTACATAGGAAAAACCCATAAATATAAACATGTGTATAAATACACAACATGTAAATTAACACACAATTGATACTTATCTTTGACAGAAGACCAACAATTGTGTGCAAACCTTCCATGATCCTCCCAGCCTTAGACCACGCTTCTCAAACTCTCAGCAATGGGTCACCCCTGAGCTGGGACTAAACTCCACCTGGGTAAAGGGATTCCTAGATAGGATGAGGCAACATAGACAACATGAATGATTTCATCTTAGGTGCCAACTCACACTAACAACCTACAATCTCTCATTCCCCACATCTTTGTCCCACCACAGGAAGTGTGCCCCTTCTCTTCTCAATAGTCCTTCAACTGCCCCACTTCCCTTCTAGGAATTCAAAAACAGGCTAGATAGGAAGTCTCAGAGCACTGTAGCTGCAATTGGGCTCCATTAGAAAATCACTTCCCCAATAATTTTCTCACCTGGAGAGATTTTCTCATGGGCCTGGCAACCTACCTTTTCAATCCACGGGCCTAACAACCCGCCTCTTAAAACCCACGGGCCTGACAACCCACTTCTTCAATCCATCTCTTTAGTCAACCAGACACATGTAATTATGATGACAACAGTAGCTTTCACTTAAAGAAATCAATAGAATTCAGGTATGGAACGGGTGATGATAGCAACGACACTTACGTGAGGAAAAATACGGGCTCGGGTAAGGTACAAGTATGCTTCTCATGACAGAGAGGTACCAAGTATAGCTCCAGTAGTGCGTACAAGAGAGAGGTAAAAAAATATTGGAGTGAATGGAAAATGGATTGTGAATCCAGAATCGTGAATGCGCTGRTGAATGGGAAGAATGGGAAAAATGGACTAATTTCCCCCACATATATCTGCATGCGCTCTTGATGGCACATGGCTCTTAGGGAGCTAATTTCTCTCCACTTGGGATTCATTCTCTTTCCCATAAGAACTTAGGATAMAATAATTATCCTCACCATAGTATTTAGGAATAATATTATAATATTCCCTTGGTAATAATCCCTCTAGCTTAGCCCCTTCCTAATGGAGTTTAGTCCCCCATGCTCTTTTATCGTGGTTGGTCTACATGCATCGATATATTATATTAATTATATGAGTTCTTACATATAAAAAAATAAGCTCACTGGCCTTTAGCATCTAGGCTCTTCGACCTAATCATCACATAAGCCTTCTGGCTTATAGTAACCTGGCTCACCAACCTATAAAACATATTTACAATTTCAACTAGGGATCAATCTTGGGGGTGTTACACCTTATTCAGAACTAGATTCCATTTCAAACACCATAACTACTTCCACTCCTATTCAAACTTATGAGGTGAATGCATTCCAATCCACTTCATCTTAGGAACACAGAGGTAAGAAGAAAAACAAGGGTAAATCTAAGAAACCTTCTAATGAGAAGGATAATCCAAAGACTATTGATACTTAACATAATAGGAAGGATAATTTTACTTGCATGATTTGTGAGGAAGAACACTACATGAAATACTACCCTCATCGTGAGGCTATCATTAAATTTTTGAAGGGTACCTCCCAACCGGTTCAACAACAAAATATGGTTGCACAAAATCATTCCCCTCCGCAAGAGGGCAATGCAGGTCATTCCCATCATGGGGATGCTTCCACAAGCGCCTCTCAGGTGTACATGTTTAAGATGGCTAATTTCATGACTCGATCAAATACTTATGACACTCCTCCAGGTGATGAGGGTAAAGGAAAGTATTTCGATTAGACCTCCCATTCACTCCTCTTCCATCTTCCAATCCTCTTCATATTGAGAAGAAAATTTATGACACAGTGTTGTGCCTGCTCAAGAGCATAATTTGAAAAGTGACATTTAATTCCAATGCCCGATCTGCCCAAAACTACAATATCGTTGAAGATTCAGTACAAGTGCCTTGTGCTATGTCAACCCTCCAAGTTATACATAACTATCCAAGTCAATGTATAACCCTGTTGTCATCCATTAGAGCCACAGATCCGGAAGAGGAAAACATGATTATGTTTAATATGGATTATTTTAAGGAGGGACTTTCCCACCACTTAGCATTCCAAAATCAAATTTTGGTTGGTGGAAAGAACATCTATCACATTGTTTTGGATGAGGGAGCCTCCACCTATGTCATGTCTTTTTCTTGTTGGAGAGCCCTTGGTTCTCCTAAATTTAACCAGTCTCCTACCACCTTGAAAGCATTTGATGGATGTGGTTTCCAAACTCACAGACTCTTGCAATATTTCACTACGACATTGAAGGGTAAAATTGTTTCAGTTGATATTGAAGTGGTTGATGCACCTCTGGATTACAATTTGTTACTTGGTCATAGTTGGTTCTATGCAATGATTGCAGTCACATCTACAGTATTCCATATCTTATGATTTTCCCATCAAGGAAAAATTATCATTGTTGACCAAATTGACTATACAACCCTATACCTCCACAATGTTGCAACAAATAATGTCCCTTTTTTAGGATAGTCTAGTTTTGAGAGTGTAGGAGTAAGTCTCCTTAAGGATTCATCGCTCATGGGGGTTTTTCCTTTACCCACTCCTCCAACCCTGTAGGTTTCCACATTAAATATGATTTCGAATCAGGTGCGACAACCTCTATAATCATCTGATCCTTTGGTTGTACCTGGTCTTGACAAGCATAGTTCATTGTCTCTGTCAAGATCGTTAAAAAATGAAATACACCCCCCTCCATCCGAACCGAGTATCACTCTAGATCGAGTACTTGAACCTTCTTTTCCTCGGCCTAGTGAAAATATTCCTATTAGTAACCAGATGCCTAAAGGAGGAAAGAAGAAGAGTTCTTGGAGAGAATGATGCTTGTGGGGAAGGTCTCTAGCCTCTGGACATCATGCTAGAACCAAGCCAATAGATTCTACCAAAGAAATTATGGGAAAAATACCTCTAGAGAGACACACTTCTAGGAGTGATCCTCGCTTGGGGGTAATTCCCATCATAACATAGTAGTCTATTCTGGAACGAGCTTAGTCTTTGTTCTTTCTTGTGCTCATAAATACATGAGAATAGGTTATCGAGCTTAGTCTTTGTTCTTTCTCATGCTCGTTAAAACATGAGAATAGGTTACTGAGTATACTTTTATCTCTTTTTCGGACTCGTAAAAGCTATATGCAATATGAACTCTTTGGAGTCTCCTTTAAGCTCTTTCAAGACTCCCTATACATGAAAAGATTGTCCAGTGAGCTTGCTTCTTTTCACACTCGTTAAGAGGTTTGAAAGGGTGTCTTTCTAGTGGTAGTTTATCTCTTTTTTGGCCTTGGTGGACTAATTATGAAAAATAAACAATCTTGTCAAGCATGACTAGAAGAGTTCTCCCCTATATTGTTTTACGCATTTTTTTGGCTTGGGAGACTAAATTTACGAAAAGGTCATCCATGGAGACGTTTTTAAGTTCTTTTCAAACTCTCTAAATGTGAAAAACCACTGAGTTTAGCTTCTTTGGGCTCGCAAAACTATGCATCGAAAAACCTATGCGAGTCTAATCTTCAGGACCCTTACAGGACTGAACTCCTCCTTCCCCATGTTCATTAAACATATGTCGAGGGACTCATCTGAAGGATGAACTATACCAAGCATATGTTATACTCCTCAAGCTTGTTAAAAAATAAAGAGGTACTCATCTATATGGATGGGGGAAAAATGTAAATTCTAACCTTGTACAATGTGTACTGTAAACAGATATTCAGAAAAGAACATAAAAGATACAATGGCAAATACAAACATTACATAGATATTTTTCCCCTAGAAGCCCAAACTGGGAAAACTAGCATATATTATATTCATTCATTGTGTTACATTGTTTACAATACAATATACATATAGGATCCAACGACATCCAAAACCCTAACCCAATGACCTGGATTAGTCCAAAACCCTAATTCCTTAACCGGAAATAGAAAACTATCAGCAAAAACCATGTGCCGAAAAAACCACCTAAATACATGACACGTTTCTTGAGGCAGAAATTTTTGTCCACCTTCATTAGTGATACTTTATTTTCTTCAATCATGTCTCTCGCAAAGTGATATTGAACATCAATGTGATTTGTCTTTGAACAATAAGCAGGGTTCTTCACCAGAAAAATCGCACTTTGACTGTCACACTCTATCTTTACAACTTGTTGTACCAACCCAATACCTGAACACAATCTTTGTAACCATACTGCTTCCTTACTTGCATGAGTGGCTGCCATGTATTCAGATTCTGTAGTTGAAAGTGCCACTACAGCCTGTCTTTTGCTCATCCAACTTATTGCTCCTCCAAACAGGTTAAACACATACCCGCTTGTAGATCTTCTACGATCCAAATCTCTAGCCCAATCTGCATCCACAAAGCCATGTATATCAACCACTCTGTCCAATCTCGGTCTTCCTTTGTAGCACAATCCATAGCTAGCAGTTCCACGCAAATACCTGAAAAACCTTTTTACCACTGTCCAATGCTCCTTCCCTGGTTTTGACATATACCTGCTCAAAACTCCCACTACATGTGCAATGTTCGGTCTAGTACATACCATTGCATACATCAAACTGCCAACTACACTCGTATATGGAACATGAGACATGTCCTCCTCTTCTTCATGTGTCTTGGGACACTGATCCGCAAATAACTTTACACCAATAGGAATAGGAACCTTAACCGGTTCACATTCTTGCATATTAAACCTATGCAATATTGTCTCGACATATTTTCTTTGATTTAACTAAAGTTTCCTCTTTTTTCGATCTCTTTTAATTTCCATGCCCAAAATGAAATTTGAAGCACCAAGATCCTTCACGTCGAATTTAGAGGACAACTGAGTTTTCACATCCTGGATAATCTCCTTGTTGTTTCCTATCAACAACATGTCATCCACATACAAGACCAAATAAATCAAATGATCACCAATTAATTTAGAATACACACAGTGATCCTCTTTGCTTCTTATGAAGCCAAGTCCCAACATATAAGTATCAAATTTTTGATACCACATCCTTGGTGATTGTTTTAAACCA
>JASDQU010401915.1:0-10791 GCA_032191745.1 Picea mariana | reverse complement strand
AAGATGAAGATACTTATGCATTGAGGGTGGAAGGGAGGATCAAGGAAGGATTCATATCCTTTACTAAGTAAAAGTGTGAAAACGGGGAGTTGGTGCTTCCTAGGGTTGGTGCCCTAAACAGGGAGTTGGTGCTTCCTAGGGTTGGTGCCCTGAAGAAGGGGATTTGTGTCTCCAAGAGTTGGTGCTCTAAAGAGGATTGGTTTCCTTCACAATCTCAAATTATTCTTTATTAGTATTTTAATTGTTATTAATTATATTTATATAATTGATTTTAAATACAAGTCCATTGTTGATCTATTGTGGTGATTAATAAAATAACAAAGTAATTACTAATTTTTAAAAAAGGTAATATTGATTCAACCCTCACCCTCACCCTCTCTTAGTATTTCCAACAATTGGTATCAAAGCTAGTGCCTTCAACATAGTCTAATAACTGAAAGGTAGATTCTGAAAGAAATGGATCAACAAGAGTGAATGTCTTCCAACAAAGCACCATTGTTTAGAGGATATGATTATGCTCTCTAGAAAACAAGAATGAAAAGCTACCTGTTGGATCTTGGTTTTGATGTTTGGAAATCTATAGTAGATGGTNCCACACATACTACAAAAAAAAATATTTTCATTGAAAACGCAAGAGTAGTCAATTCCATTCTAGGAGTATTAACAAATCCTATATTTTTGAAGGTAATGCATTGTAAGTCAGCTAAGGAGATTTGGGACAAACTGGAGGTTATATATGAAGGAGATGTCAAATTCAAGGAAGCTAAAATACAAACCTACAGAGGTCAGTTTGAAAATTTGAAGATGAAAGAAGAAGAGAACATTGTTGAATACCTTCATAGAGTACATGAGATAGTTAATTCAATCATAGAAACAAGAGAAGAACTCTTAGACAAAACTATTGTACAAAATATCTTAAGGGTATGATGCCAAGATTTCCACAATTGAATATAGACCAGAACTTCAAAATATCATTGTAGATCAACTCCATGGAATTCTTACTACATGTGAGATGAGGACAAGGCAAGAAAAACCATCAAAAGGAGAAACAAACTTTAAGGATTCTAAAAAGAAGAATCGAGAAAACATGTATAGTAAAGATCAATCAGACATATCAGATGTATAAGAGGCCAACTTTATAAAGAAACTCTAGAAAGGATTTGGAAAATATAAAGGAAATTTACCCTTCAAATGTTTCAACTGTGACATAATCAGACACTTTTCTAATAAATGTCCATATCCCAAACAGGAGGATATTGATGATGAAGAAACCCACAACCTGAAAGACTAATACAACAAGAAATTTTATAAGAAAAATAAAAAAATTTACTCCAAAGAAGAAATTAGCTCTTCATATATGAGTGAAGATGAAGATTCAGAGCTTCTTTTTATGGGAATGAACACTCAAAATAATAATATAGATGATGAAGAAAAATCTGAAATTGAAAGAGAAGTATATCTAGAAGAAGAACTGATTAGTGCTCTGTAGGAACTAAAAATGTATAAAAAGAAGAACAAGCTACTTAGGACACAACTTCAAGAGTTTGAAGAATTACATCAATCAAGAGAAATAGATGCATCAAGAACCATCAACAAATCAGAGAAGATCATCTGTGATTTGAAGTCCCATCTCCTAGAAGCTAAAATAATAGAAGAAGTCATTCTAAAAAAACTCAATAATAGAGAACAAGTATGTGAGAATATAGAAGATGAGATTGAGTTTCTAAAAATTGAACCTGAAAAAGAAAAGGAGGGATCAAATTTTGAAAATAGTTCAAAAATATTGGATGACATTCTTAGCAGTCAGAGATCATCAAATGATAAGACATGACTAGGATATGATCCCTCTACAGAAAAGAAGAATGAAAGACAACAAATCAACTATGAAGATGCTCTTAAGAAGTCCATAATAAGGAGAGGACAATACCATTGAAAATTGTCCCAAATAAATAGAAATCTTCACTCCCTACTAAAGAAAAAAATGGAAGAATAGAGTCATTAGAAGAAATCCCTATAACATAAATCAATATATCTTCCTTGGATATTTCTATTCCTGCAAAAATTATGAAAATAAAGCAGTACATTGTAAATCTTATAGAAAGTACAATCCAAGAAATGTTCAAAGATATGAAAACAATAAGAATAATGTAGAAAGAAGAAATTATAACTCATTCTCACTCTTGCAAAACTTCAATATTGAATGCAAAAAATAAAAAAATTATGTTCATAAGGCCAGTGAATGTAGATTTCCAAAGTATTCCATGAAAGCAAGCATCTCCATAATTAAGGAAAATTATAAGAAGATATGGAGAAGAAAAGATATAGTACAAAGGAAGAAAAATGATGAAGATATTACACCTGAAATTAATAAAATTGACAATAAAAGAATGATGGGTGAAGTGTCTGATAAGACATATGAAAATCACAGTTATTCATATAAAGTGGATCAAACTTAAGGAAAGAAAACTCCTAAATAAAAAACTAATACAATTACAAAACCTAATAATTTCCTGCAAGTAGATTATCCATTACCCAACAAATGGAAAATGAAAAAAGGTAATTTTCAAGAAAAAGATAAAGAATCTTATGTTGCACAAAACAATGATGATGATGATGAAATTTCAAGAGGATATCAACTAGAAGAATTGAGAGATGATGATCTTGGAAATTTTTAAACATATTTTGATGATCTATACAACTCCTCATCAACAAAAATATAAACAAAATAAAGGAAGGAGGAATTAGGGAAGACTTAAGATTGTTCATGTTGATACCCCTATGAGTATTGAAGAATAAAATAATGAAGAGGCTCAATAGAAAACTAGAATCAGTGAAACAAGCATGGTTTGATGAAGGTTTTCACCTGCCAAGGAACAATGTCAGTTATGTATTCTCTCGGTGAAGTTATGTGAATGGTTTCTAAGGAAGTTATGTCATGGTACATGGCTGGTACATATGTGAGCTCCATTGATATATCTTATGGTAGAGGCATATCATGTGTGACATGACACTTGTTTAAGGCATATTGTTGGTACATGGATAGAGGCACTTGTTGATGATCCTGATATGCTTGGAACATATTCTTGACATATATTTTTTTTCATGGTTGATACATGAGATAGTATGTATGATTGGCATACACTTGATGTATGGTATGGCATGAGTTTAGATGGTATATGCATGGACAAGTCCAAGGATCATTATAGGAAGAGAAGAAAATTCTTGAGCACTTGATCTATGTTCCAGTACAAAAATTCTATATTGAAGCAGATTGCAATGGTAGCATATTATTCATATTGCAGAGAACATAGAGGGATAAATACCCACAAGGGGAGTTATTCTTCTTCCCATGATTGGTTGCAGCAACATGATTCCATGTGGATAGATGCCACTAGAATTTCCTTAGAGTGATATCCCTTGTGCACAAGGGGAGAGATTCATAGACAGAGGGGGCATCACCTCATGGGGAGTGTCACCCTAAAGGGAGCAAGGAAACATCATTTTTTGTCATTGATGTCAAATGGGGTGAATGATCAGCCAAATCTAGTTAAGATTGAAAAGGGGGTTTTACTATGTTTCCATCAATGCCAAAGGGGGATAATGTCGGACATGGTGTTATGGTGTTGGCATTGATGTCAAAGAGGTCCAAAATGATCAATGTTGGACATGGTTTTATGGTATTTTCATTATCAAGAATATCAATATGTCTCTGAGATACTAAATCTTGGGAGAGATAACATAGTAGGTTGTGCAGAAGACATAGCATGAGGAACAGAGGACTCCCTCATATTACCAGATCATCTATAAGGTGGATCAATGAAGAAAAAGATCAGGAGAGAAGGAGCAATTGAGTGAAGTGAAAACATAGTTTTGCAATTAAGTAAATCTACACAAAGGATTGTGGAGTAATTGTGATCGTTCCCTTTTGAATTTTGGGAGTAATCACAACCATTGAATCGAGGAGGAATCCTTTATGCTGATGTAGTTTTTGGGACAATTCAGGACTGTCAGATCGAGGGGAAGTCAAATTTTAGGAATAATTAAATCTCAACTGTCAGATCTGGAGTAGTAGAATTATGGACCATTGGATCAAGTAGCAGATAAAGTGCTAGCGGGGAAAATCCCCCTATTACTATACTAGGTCGGAATATAAGCAGAGCACTGACATTCCTTAAAATACAACCCTAATCCTAATTTATCCCAAAACTATCCCAACAGAGAGACAAAAGATAATAAGGAAGATTAGTACCTATACCTTAGGCCCTAACGTCTGATGTAGACTTCCTTTAACTTTGTAGCTCTGTGAGTTGCGGGTCTCCTCCAAAAGTTTACCTGCAAGAACACTTAGGAAAACAATGCTACAAATATATAATCTCTACTTATCAATGTTAGCATTCAGATATAAACATAGACACATTAATCAATAAATATATCAAAATGCAATGTATTGGGACAGGAAAATAACTATTTTATTCAAACTGAAGATTAAAATATTACAACCTTCTCATCGGTTGACGCTCCATGAACGAGGTATAGGATCCTCTTACTAGTGCTCCAAGTGCATCATTCCCATGCTACCTCTCACAATAAACTTATCTCTTTGGGAAAAGGGAAGGGATTGCATAAAGAGAAAGGGATGAAGGGGAATGATGAGGCCAAATCTCATAAAGGGATGCAAAACTTGGGCTAGACGGGGAAGGGATTTTAGCAGAGTTTCTTTGTTCTCTTGCTTGATGCTGGAATGAGACCCCAAGACCTATTTTATATGAAAAAAATATGTTTATTCAGTTTTGGGATGGGATACAATGGGTAAAATGGTTGGGAAACCCTTGATATCTCGTAAACTCCACCAAATTCCTTGCAAAGTTTTATTTTTTGCAAATTTTGGAGGTAAACGTGGGTTGTTTAGCATGGAGCCTGCGCATGTATGTGGGTTGTCTAGTATGAAACATGTGTATGTATAAGGGAAGTAGTGAAGTAGGACATGTACATGCTCCAAAGTAGTGAAGAAGGACATGTACATGATCCAAAAAAATGGTTTTTTAAGAGAGATCCTTAGCAGTAGTTTGGAAAATTTTGTAAGTAAAAAGGCCAATGCCATGTATACATAGGTAGGGAATATTAGGGCTATAACAGATGCCACCTAATGTGTGAGGTCAGAAGAGAAAATGATGGCCAAAATAAATTACAATATCTTTACTAGCGGGAAGGCACAAAGTCGAGTGATCCCTGGAGCAGAGTTTGGGAGCGTGTCATCTGCAAAATAATAATAATATCTTCAAGGCAGGCATACCCATGCTCGGGATGAACTAATCATGGCTTCCAATAAATTACACTGCATATCCATGTCATATAAATGTCTATATAAATTGTAGCCACGAGCAATACACAACATATCTACATCTCAAAATCATTTGATAATATTCAAGTACAATATAATATGCATCTTTAAGAACTATTGATGCTTGTGGCTAGAGATGAGGAGCTTCATAACTCAAGAAAAAACTTCAAGATCTTCAATAGCTCAAGTAGGAGTACAATATGAGTGTAAGACTCACTACTCTAAGGTATTTGGGGAAAGATTATAGGACCTTGATCATCAGGCACAAAACTTCATCAATTTTTAATCTGGACTTTACTGGAATCTTTGGATGGCTGACTCATGGAAGTCAAGAGACAAATTGCAGAATGGTCAACTCAGGTTGGCTAAAAAGTCCCTTGGACAAAAGAATGAAAAATGATCATACTTAGGCAGCATAATATTGACATAAGTCTATGATGAAGGAAGAACTGCAAAAACTCCATATGTTTGGAAGAGTAACCAAACAGAGGAGGACACAACTCTATGTAGCAAGAACAACTTCCTAAGGTCATAATAGATCCCAAAGCTTGGTGAACAAACATAAGGATGTGTTTTTTCCAAGGGAGACTATCTTTCTTCCGAAAAAATAATTGATATATCAGGTCCCCTCTTTTTGGAATATTTGATTTTTTTTATCTTTTTCAAATTTTTAACGAGATTGAAAAAGAATAAAAGAATGCTACGTTACAAAGGAGGAAACAAGTGTCACGAGAAAGAAAACTAGGTCCAAGCGCATGGAACATATTGATGCTTAAGGAAAGGAGACATGTGCAGGATAAGGAAACTCAAGGAAAATTCCTCCATGGGATTTTTTACGAGCCCAGAGAAGGTAAGCTCGGTGGTTTTTTCACTTTTTAGAGAGTCTGAAAAAATCTTTAAAGAAGACTCCAGGGAGTTCCTTTTTTGCAATTAGTCTAGTCGGTTCGAAAAAGATTTAAACTTATACCGAAAAGACGACTCTTCAAAACCATTTTAACGAGTGTGATTGAGACAAGATCACTTGGTGATATTTTCAATTTTAAGGAGTCTGGAAAAAGCTTAACTATGGACTCACATCCTTTTTCTAGGTTTAGTATCCTTAACCCCAAAAAATATAAAATATAACTAAGGAGAACTCTCCCAGAGAGACAAGTCTCCTAAGGCGTACCTTTTTCCTGGATAATCTATTTCCTAGAAAAAGGTTTAAACTCATGCTGAATAGATGTTCTTTCTGGACCAATTAACGAGTGTGAAAGGAACAAGGTCATTCAATTATATTTTCATATTTAGGGCGTTTGAAAACAGAATAACTATGGACTCCGAGGGGGTTCCTTTTGAGTAAGTAATCTCCAAGGCCCGAAAAAGAGATAAACCAAAACCAAGGAGAATGTTTCTTTTTCAAAAATTTAGTCCCACAAGCCCGAAAAAGAATTAAACTTACACCCAAGAATACTCTCCTAGTGAACCGAATTTCCTAGGGTATACATTTATTCGTAAAATTAGTCGTCTGGACCGAAAAGGGGTAAACTACCGCCCAACATATGTTCCTTCAAATTTGAGTTTGCGGAGCGTGAAGATAGCAAGATCATTGAGAAACATTTTCAATTTTTGAGAGTCTGAAAAGGGCTTAAAGAAGACTCTAGGGGGGCTTCTTTTCTCAACTAATCCATAAGATATCAAAAAGAATAAATGTAGTCTCGTTGGATGTTGCTTTCAAAATTTAAGTGATTTTGAAAGAAAACAAACTGTGCTCGTTAAGGATTCCCATGGGTAAGGCCAAGAATGATGACTATAAATAAGAATGAGACTTCAATATGTAATCATGGTGGGACTAAAAAGGACTCACAAGCCTATAGACAAAATTCATGGCATGGACACCAAAATGTAGAAAAGGATCTACCTAGAGATTACATGTAGAGGTAGGCTCTACCACCTAATTATGAAACTTCTAAAGCATCTAAGAAGGTTTTTTGTCGCACTTCAGTGGGATCGATCCTATGGGAAAGTGGAAAAGTCAACAATATGCAGAATATGCGGAGTGAAAACCTAACCTATATGAAAAAGTTTAAAAAGTGACTTTTACCATGGGATGATATAGGTGTAACCCATCTCAATAAAATCACCAAACCAAAAGGACAAATCCATCAGAATGACCCAAAGATAACTCAAAAGAGAACTCAGCCACCAAGTCATGAAAAAATAAAAAGGGGACCGGGAAAAAAGGGGCAAAAAAGTCTATAAATAGAGGTGGACAACTCATTTTTACCATCGCAATTTGGAAAATAACAAAAAGGTCAAAATCCCCCTTCCTCAAAACGTGAATTCAAGGACCTACAATGGATGAAAAACCCTCACACTTGGACCGAGTAAGTATAAACCAATCCATCCCTCATTTTAATTCATTTATGTATGTTTAATTTTTTGTTTAGGAGGCATGCGCCCTTGAAAAGGGTCACGACTGTGTGTATGTTGGTAGTCCACACTCAACCTGTGTATGTACAAGGGTAGAGTAATAATCAACCAGTGTACATACACGATTGTCCTAAAGACAGCCCATGTACGCCCTCTTTAAAGTTCAAAAAATAAAACAATTAAATACTAAAACCTCTCCAACATGTGTGTGACAGGATGTATATTCATTAGAGAGAAACATAACATGAGGAACTGGATGTTTTGGTCAAGGAGGATCCCAGGTCCATTGCTATGCTAAAATAGTGTGTCTTATGGAAATTTTTCCAGTGTCCATTCATGAGGGCACAAACAAGGTTTCTCAATGCTTTGGTAGAGTATTGACACCCTGATGAAGAGGAGTTTATGATAGAGGTCAATCACTAACTCTGACCACAAAGGGTATATATTTCTTGACTGAACTCTCTAGGAGAGGGGAGCTGATCAACTTGAGGACCTTTCCTCTGGGGTCGTACAACATCGAAGATTACATCGCGATGTATTGTGAGGATGGTACCGACAAAAGTAGGTTCTTAGGCACCAATTCACAAGATTACCATCCTCTCTCTTTGCATCGTTTTATTTATGATCAAGAGGATTACAAGATCCAAAAAACTCCATCAGGCCTCCTATGCACAGATTCTCTATGCATTTCAGTGCTTAGAGGATACTATTTTTTACTGGAGTATTTCCATGCTAACATGCATGAAGAAACAACTTACAGACTGTCATAGGTGAAAAAACAAGAAATTTGGGTTTGACACATTTTTATTCTCCTTCGAGAGAGAGAGTGTCTAGTCTCAGCATGAGAGAGACAGTACGAGGGCATATTTCCTCCTTCCCATCATTGTGCACGTGGGAAGTTTTGTTTCCTAGACAAGGTGGAGGAAGAACCCAAAAGGTGTTTGATGATAAATTCTTTGACTGGTGGGCTCATCATATTTCAATCATAAGGGATTATCCCTATGCAGGTATTAGTTTCCTAAGATACCCTAGCATGCCTATGCCCCCTGGCAAGGAGCGAGGTGAGATAGGTAACACAATTTTAAAAGTTATTAAATTTTTAAATTTATATATATATTATCCTTTTAATGTGTATGTCAGAGTACTAACTTAAATATATGTTATATACAGATGTGGGACCTACTTGACTAGCAGACTTCATCAGGACCAGGCGTCATCCTCAACCAGAGGCCAGAGCAGCAGGAGTAGGAGGACCAACAACTGCAGGAGGACCCCCAACCGAAGAGGCTGAGAGAGTGTTGTGATGATTAGAGAGAAACCTCATGGATCTCACTCATGAAGTACCCATGGAAGGGATCGAGGACCTTCCCCAAGCTAGGCAGCCTGTTAAGCCCTAATATTGGCTCATTACCCCTTAATTGGGGCATATTATATTAGTAATGTTATTTTATTTATGTCGGCTTTAGGCCATTAGTTGTAATTATACCTCCTAGTCTCCTATATATAAAAAGGAGACATTTTCATTTTGAATCATCTTGTACTTGAACATTTAAGTAGGGTAAAAGGAGGTTGCCCCCTCGAAGAGGCTTATTATCTAAAATTATCTCTTTTTCAAGGCGTTGAGTACTTTTTCTGAGGTTTTTCTATGCTATATTGATATTTGGTTCTTAACATATGGTATTAGAGCTCAAGGTCTTGGGGTTTCGCTGCTACATCTAAGGCACCTTGGCATTTTCACTATAACTTTTTTTCTACAATGTCTCAAAAGGAACGGCTTGGATGATATTTAGTATACAGATCAAGGTACACTAGGTTCAAAATTCATCTCTTGAGGCCTTATGCTTTCAGAGATACAACCTGTACAAGATAGGGTTCTGGAGTCATCCTAAACTGAGTCATTGCGGAATTTTCGCTATAAAATTTTTAATGTAATGTTTCAGACCCTGAAATCCATAGGATATTTACAGAAATTAGTAAGGTATTTGTGGTAAAACTTTCAGCTTTTGGGTCATCTTAAATTTGTATATACACCCTATGTAAGATAGGGTATCTGACTAGTCCTATTGACTAGTGTCAAGAAGATGTTACAGGGCACGCTATACAAGTGAGATCTCCTGGAAATGCCAAAAATTGGCAATTCTTGGGGAATTTACCGTAAATTCCACTTGGCACATCCAATTTTGATCAGACCTATGGCATTGCAGAGAAGAAATATCAGAGAACTACATAAAAGAAAGTTTCATACCCAAAAGGGCCGAAACTTGGGAGCTACAATAGAAGAAAGATTTTCTAGAAGAACCACCTCAAAATCAAGGTTCAAAAGTGATACCTGGCCAATATGCAACCCAAAAAGGGAAATTCTACACCAAGTAAGCCTCTAGACAATCCTACTTGGACTCTTGATGAAGGTGAAGAAATGCGTAGGGTCATAAATGATTTACAAAAGAAGATAGTAACAAAAGATGAAATACAAGAGATGATGGAGGGTTTAAAAGGGGATATCATGGAAGTATTGAAAAAATTCGTAACAGAGAAGACACCTGAAAGTGAAATTGCATCCCATGAAATTAATGATGAGGACACAAGGAAGGTGAATAAAGAATGGAGAAACTCCAACTTTGGTTTGAATACCAACCACGTTCCTAAGATTGATATGAGGAAGTTTGATGGCAAGGACCCAATCAAATGGATACTTTAGATGGAGAAATTCTTTGATCTCCATAATGTTCCACATACACAAAAAGGTACAAATTTCTTCTTTATATTTAGAACCTAATCAATTTGTATGGTATTGATGGCTTTGTTCTCGCAAATCACTCGTCACTTGGACAATTTTCACGGAAGAAATGATAGCACACTATGTGAATACAAGGAGCAATACCTTCTTTATCCAATTGATAAATCTCAAGCAATAGGGTTCAGTTACCGAGCACATTGAGAACTTCCAAAGATTGAATATAAAGGTAATCGATATTCTAGATGAGCACTTGATTGATGTATTCATAGGAACTTTAAAGGATAACATTCAACATGAGGTT
>JASDQU010401903.1:0-10832 GCA_032191745.1 Picea mariana | reverse complement strand
GAATAGCCATTGGATCCGAATCGCAGGAGGACCGTTGGATCCGCACGTGGGATTGTGCATCGGAACCTCGCGGGAAAAGGCTAGAGAACTTGGCTACAGAAATCGTGAAGCCGCGAGGGAACAATGTCGCGAGTTTTGGCACCTCGGACATCGGGAGTCGACGTAGAAGTTGTTCGACCTCGAGGGAAGCGAAGTCGCGAGGGGACGAGGCCGCGAGTTTCGGAGCCTCGGGTATCTAAGGTTGGAGAACCAAAATTTTGGTATCGCGAGTAGCAAAATCCCTCGAGGGAAAATTCAGCGAGTTGACTGACCATCGGGTTCTGGGATCCGAGAACCCAGTGTTCAACATTTGAACTCGCGAAGTCACGAGTTTCGATTCCCCAATAAATCAAGGAAGGGGATCGCACGAGAGAACTGTGGGAGCAGATTTTCCGATAGGGAGATAGAAGAACCTTAGATTTCTTCGAGCCGTGAAGAAGAAGATCCTGTGAGCGGACGTGCCTGTGGTTTGGGCGCGACTGTGTCAAGAAAGTTGTTGAATGCTAAGAAGAATTACACAATGATAGAAAGGGAATACTTGGAAATGGTTTATGCCTTGCAGAAGTTCAGACACTACTTGTTGGAATCCCATTTAAAGATGTATATAAACCACTATGCACTTATATATCTAGTGAACAAGCCAATATTGTGGGAGAGAATCTACATATGGTTATTGTTGTTTCAGGAGTATGCTTTTGAATTTATTGTGAAGCCAGGGAAACTAAATGTAGGACTAGAGCATTTTTCATGAATAATGACAGGAGAAGATGCAAGGAACCTAGATGATAGTTTACCATATGCTTATTTATTCTCATTTCAAATGGTAGATGACCACTTTGCAGAAATTGCCCAATTTTTTAGTGCAGGAATCGCTCCATCTGATATGACAGTCACACAGAAGAAGCATTTAGTGGTTAAAGCAGTGGATTATCAGTTGATCGCGGAGAATATATATAAGTTAGTTGTAGGTGGGATATTGCGATGATTCATACTAGAACATGAGAGACCAATAATCCTAGCAAAGGCACAGGATGGAATTGCAGGAGGTCATTACATAGGAAAGGAAACAATGCAAAAGATCTTGTGTGCAAAGCTATGGTGGCCCGCCCTCCATAAAGACGCTAAGGAATATTTCCATATATATGATATTTGTCATAGAGTAGGAAGGTCATCATGAAGTGATGATATGCATTTGAATCTGCAAGTCATTTTTTGGACCAATTAATCCACTAGTGAGGAGAACATGAGCTAGGTACATAATTACCGCGACATACTACTTGAAAAAATCGGTAGAGGAAGAACCAGTTATAGATTGCAGCGCCGAGAGAGTTGTGCAGTTCTTATTTGAGAACGTAGTTACAAGGTTTGGGTGTCCTAAAGTATTTATGAGTGATTACGAGACTCACTTTTTGAACAATACAATTGCAGCATTGACATAAGAGTTCCAGATTCAACATTGAAAGAACACTTTGTACCACCTGCAAGAAAATGGACCTTTGGATACCTTCAATAAGATATTGTATAATTCATTGACAAAGGTATGTAATGTAGGACACCCTTTATATTAGCATATAGTCAGGAAGAAATCATTCCCATGGAATTTATTGTACTGAGTCTACTCATTCTTGCGATGAGAGACCTTACATATTCTGGCACAATGGAAGAAAGACTATCACAGTTACTGATATTATAGGAAGACTAATTTGTTGCGGGGTTCCATCAGCAAGTACATAAGGCACATGAAAAAGCATGGCGTTATAGACACATCAAAAAGAAGAAGTTCTAGGAAGGAGATTTAGTATTGATCTAAGAAAGAAAGTTCTTACAGCACCCAGGAAAGTTTAGGATGCACTGGATAGGACCATATGTGATCAGATATGTGACGGAAGCAGATGTTGTTTAGTTGGAACATTTGGATGGACAAGTTATGGAAGGACTAGTTAATGGGAGTCGGTTGAAACTATACAAGGGCATTCATCCTTCCACACACTCAGATAATTGTGTAGGCTAAGTTGTATAATAGTGTACTATAGAAATAAAAAGAAGGAAAAAATAAAAAATAAAAATAAGAAAAAGAAAGAAAATAGTTCAGGGAAGAAGTCGAAAGTTGTAGAGTCCAAGAAGTTAAGATTAACAGTTAAAAAGGAAAAGCAGAAAAATGTTGTAGAAGAGAAATAAGTAGGCAGACGGGCGCACAGACGAAGGAAGAAATTTTGCGTAGAGAGACGAAATCACATAGAGAGAAGAGATCATGCAGATGACAGTTAAGAGAATTTAAGACAATCCATGACGGGACGTGCAATAAAGAGATACCATAACATCAAACTAGTGGTGTCGCGTAACAATAAATGCAGATTGGCCAAAATATTTTGACAGATTGTAGAATCGAACAGATAATTCGTCGAAGATACGTAGTTAATGGAGCATTAAGGAAGGTAATGAATGCAAATCACTAGTGGATTAGACAGAAAGTTTATATGGGAAGGGAAGCTAATAGTTGGTGATGAAGTATAAAATCAAGCAAAGGGTCGATGGGGGAAGGTTATTGTTAGTTAGAATTTTCATAGAGGGTCAATTCGCAGAGCCGAGTTATAGAGACAAATTTGCAAAGATGAAGTTTTAGAGCTGAAGTTTCAGAGTTGAGTTACAGATTCAAAGCTTCAGAGACAAGTTAGAGAGCCCAGTTGGAAGTAGAGACCAGTCGAAGAGGAAAATGGAAACACCTAAGGTAGCAGCAAATTCAGTGTCACTACTAAAGAAACAGTGCAATGAACCCACAACGATTCCTGTAGTTGAAGAGACACATGAGTAATCCTCCTCGACATCGAGATTCCCCAGGGACTACATACAACCAAGAATGCCATCTGCAAAATAGGACAATTTACAGAAAGACACAAAGTACCCACTCATCAAGCCACTGATTCAGGAGGGGTTGATTGTGTAAGGGTACATGTTAGGCCTAATACCTGCTTTAAAGTGTTTCGACCACAACATTATAGATAAGAAGAAATTTCTAGAGTTAGTGCCCAACAAGTTTTTGAAGAACCATATTATTTCTGAAACACAGATGATAGTCATAGAACCATATATTTGGGCTACGGGATTGCAGAAGGAAGGAATTCTAAACCTCTTAGATATACCACACTTTGGAAGGATCCAAGAGATTAATGCTTGTGTAAAAATGTTATCGATTTGTGTGTGGGGGGGCTACATGTGGCTCGACATGCTAGTTTCCATCGATACAAATTTTATCATATGCATTACATGCCTTCCATCATAGGGAGAGGACCCTCTCTGTCATTTTTCGATAAGAAGAATGAAAAATCTCTAGCTGAGAGCATAAAGGAGAAGTTCCATGCATTCTATGGACAGTGCAGTTTAGATTTCGCAAGCATAAGCGACCCAACTGTAAGGTTGGCGATGCAAGACTTATCTTGTAAACTTTTAAGGAAGTGTAGAAAATATCAAGTCCCAGCATGAGTCATAGCAGCAACGGAAAGATGCATCGAGGGCATCCAGATGAACTAGGAGAAGTTCTTATTAAACTAGTTTTTGATTGATTATGAGGACCAAATTCGATTATGCCTGGTTACTAATTCTAATAGCACTATCAGCTTGGAGAGATCCAGATGACACATATTTTTTGGGAGTCATGGAGAAGCCATGTATAGTTGTGGGATATCAGAACCTATGGTTTACTATGCACAAGGCGCAATTGATGGACAACAATGTTGCATTTTACATTTATAAGGAAACTATTAGGGACAACATCGAGAGGACACCGCACATACCACCACAGGTGGTTGAGGTGTATAATTCAATGACGCACTTTAAGGCAGGGCACCACCATATGTATGTACAGGCCAAAAAGGACCCGGATCAGTAATGGTTGCCAACATAGTACAGGATAATTGAGGACGAGATTGGCCATATTATGGTTGATTGGGATGACGAGTGGAATAGCCCACTAGAAAAAATAGGGCCATCAGAGAAACAAAACCCCCAAATAAAAGAGATAGATGATGAATAAGAAGAAGAAGATGCATAGGAAAGATGAAAGTGCAGAGAGGAAACAACCCAACAGACAACATCGTGCACAGATAGGAAACGCAATGAATTGGAGACAAGGAGATCTATACCTCAACGAAAAAAATGGAAATTCATCAAGGAAGTGGCCATCCAAGATTTCAAAGAGGAATATTTGGAGAAGATAGGCGATCAAGTGAAAGAACTCACATATGACATTTTTCAGTGTGCGACACAATAATAGGAAGATATGCACAAATGCATGCAGGAGCAGATGGCTGAGTTGTGCCACCAGTTATAAGCAACAAACATCATGCTAGCACAAAAGACAAAGGAAGAAAAAACAACAAGCACTACGAACAATGGGGAGGCAAGACCAACAATCTCTCAGTCATTAGCAGTAGCAGGAGAACGAAGATTTATCAAGTTATCAACAGGGGAAGTAGAGTTCCCAACAACAAAGAGCAGGAATAGGCAAGGGCACTAGGTCACATTGAATTAGTCTTATATCAAATAATGACAGATGTTTTACAAGAATTATAGACAATCATGACACAAGAGATGAAATCGCGTGTAGAAAATACATCTAGCAATTTAGTTAAGGTTACATCCTAAAATGTAGCCTTAGAGATGGAGTACAACAAACTCGAGGAGGAGCGTGATGAGGTTGCGCAGAAGGTTGAAAGGATGTAGCATGCATTCGAGAAGGTACACAAAGAAATTCTAGAGGCTCATACAGATATGGATACCCTAGTTGAATAACAAGTAACAAAGATAAGCGAAGTTATTTAGGGATTCCACGCACGTATAGTTGACTTAGAAGCGTGCATGACACCGAGAACTCCACCTGAAGAAAGGGAGAAAAGGAAGCAAACGGTGACAATAGTTTTGGAGACAATAAAGAGATTAGAGGCGAAATTTGTTAAACTCTATGTATAAACCATGGGCCTCTAGACACAACTAACTGAATATAGGGAGCAACGGGAGTTCAACTAGAAGATCTAGGCTGCATAAGCAAAGGTGCAAAAGTTCAAAGCCATGATGGGCACATTATCGCCAACAGAGGTAGTAAAAACAATGGATGAGAATAAGAAGTTTTATTTTGAGATGAATCATCTAAGTGTGGAGTAGCAGGCACACATATAAAATATCAAAGTACTACAAGATGAAGCATATAGGGTGACAACGACCTTAGCAATGACTCGAGGTATAATCAAGAAGGTAGTTGAATAAAGTGTCAAGAATATCCAGGATTAGGTTATTGTGGGCACAGTCGACACAATTTTGCAGAAGGATATAGAGGTAAAGTAGAAGGTCACGACAACAAAAGAGACATTCGAAAAATCCATGGCGATCTGGAAGAAGTCTTGAGTGGCTCAGGACAAGCCATAGGTGAGTGTTGGGGGCCTATTGGATAGGAGTTTTGAATAATTTTTGGTTAAGTTTTGGGATCTACACCAGAATAATTCAAATAATAAAGGAATTTAGAACATGGACCAGAGCATGTGATGGGAGCAGACAATAAGGAGTTAAAGCGCGTGATAGGAGGAAACGTGATGGAGTGGCGTGCAAAAGGAGGAAAACAATTATAGACCATTGGGTTTTGGGGAAATTTTGTCCACATTGTAATGGCATTATCCCTATTTTGATGTATAAATATGTAAATGGTTTTTGGGTAGAAGGGGCTTGGAGGGTTTAAGAAATGAAAAGTTCTTATTTATTTTTGGGGTAAGTTGAGTCAAGTTTGGAGGAGTTTTGAGTTATGACTGAGGAGTGAGGATTACACTGTAGCAGAACGACTAGGCAGGTTTGGGTAATGTTAATGTTGCATATGTTGTAGTGCAGTGTGCAGTTATAATAATATTATCGATGATGAATATAAGAAGCCAGTCATTATGGACATAGCCCAAGTTGGGTGAACCACGTTAAACCTTTGTGTCATGATGTGTTGTTTTGCATGTTATGATGTTAATTGCTATTGTTAAATGATGATAAATGCTTAAGTATGATGAATTTATTATTAATAAATGATGTTATAAGGTTGCACATTGAAGTAATTGGGGAATGAATGTATGTTAAGTAAAGTGATGTTGCACACAAAGTATGTCACATGATAAGTAATTGTTAATTAATGGAAATCAGGCACATGAATAGATGGTTAATAAGAACATGTTGAATGCCTCACTTCCTCTCATCATTGTAGAACCTTGGTTCTACAGCCCCTCTATATGCCTCGAGTGAGACTACACTTTCCTGCAGGTTATGTCGAAAGGGCCGATGTCTAAGGGTTTTGTTGGTGTATTGATGATTAACATCGAGTCTGCCCACTACGTGCCAACAAATTTCAATTACCATTGTTGTGTCCAGGTTAGATTTCTTTGGACGTATGACTAGTTTCCCTCTCTAAAAATTAATGGAAAAACCCATGTCCTCCATCGCTAATACTGAGAGAAAATTCTTCTTCAATATTGGTACATAAAGAGAATCCTTAGCATCCAATGAATTTCCTAACTCAAGCTGGAACGTATTTGTTCCCTCTCCCTTTAATGCATACTTGGCTTCATCTCCAAGCTCCACATGAACATATTAGTCCCTCTTCATCATATTTCTAAAAAAATATCGTGCTTTTGTCATATGACGAGATGCACCATTGTCCAAGAAACAAGCACTCCTAGTAGCTTTGCTGGTAGAAAGGAAAGAAACTAGAGATAAATCATTCTCAAACTTCATTGCAAACTCATCTAGGTGCATCTATGTTGATGCTACCATCTACATATTTCCTTTTCCTTTTCCTTTATTCTTTTTGTTGATTCTTGTAGTAGCATCGAATGGGTTTTTCTACATAGGTCTAGACGTGTGGAAATCGTTCAAAGCCTTCTACCTTGGTAAATTTACTTTAATTAAAGGAATTATTAAAATAAATAGATATTATTGATTAATTAATTAGGTAATTAGTTAATTGAGTTATTTTAGAATATGCTAAAAGTTAGCATGCATGCAATCTTCGCATGTAATCTAAATCTCAAGTGAGATTAGAAATAGGTTATAACTCACATTTATAAAAGAAAGGCTAGGGTGGAGAAGAAGAAACACTTGACACACTTTATACTTGATAGCTTCGATCAAGAAGGAATTTGATTGAAGGATATCTTAGATAGGTGGAGAAGTACTTCCATCTAGATATCAGGTCAAGGAGAAGAGAGAACAAAGGATAATCCAGGTGGATTTCAGTCAGAGGAAGCCACAAGGAAGTGTTAGATCGTGCATAGCTTTCTGTATATGTTTTATGTACATATATGTGGTTCACAATGTAAACATTTACGTACATATGTGGTTCACAAGAAGGAAAATCATGTACGCCTTGAAAAACGTTCATTTCGGGTTCATACATCAGGTCGAACTTTTCGAGATTTGTCTACAGTTTTAATTCTCTTAGTGGGTCATTATCCATGTTACGAGAGCCCTGATTTTAGCATAATAAAATCATTATTGACACTAGTTTTCCCTTCGGTTTTTTTCCAAGGGTTTATACCTGAAACTTTTGGTGTTATTATGTGCTTGATTTGGTTTCCTTCTTTATGCTTCTGTTGTATGTTTATTTGATTACTCGGCTATTCCTTTAGTAGATAAAGTGATTTTTTTTAGCTAATTGTCAAGTGTTGAATAGGAGAAATTTCCAACATTGTATCAGAGTAGGTTCTCTGAAGGGAGGAAACCAAGCCATATTTCATATCCATAGTAGATTCATAACCAACAGGTAAAAATCAAAGGATGGGTTCTAGGGAAAACAATCATACTAAGGAAAGACTAAGTTTTTGTAGGTGTACGAAGGTATACGTGGGTCACAGTGGTGAAAATTGTGTAAATATGCTAGTCACGAGAAGGAGAAACATGTATACGTTGTTTACAGAAGGTTGTATATATGCAGTTCACAGAAGGTTGAATCGCATAAAAGTATATACAAGTTAGTACAGAGGAATTTTTCAGCAATATGTTATTTAAAGGGAATTTTATCAGGTCTTTTGGATGGAAACAACACCATTGAGAATTGAATATAGATTGGATGAAGCATCCAACTTCCTATCTTGGAAAGCAAGAGTTAATTGGGCGTTGAAGGAGTATGACCTTTAGAAGTTAGTAGATAAAGTAGTTACTCCATTGAAAGATCCAACATCTTTGGAATCTCACAACAAGAAGGAGATCAAATAAGAGAGGGTCCTCCTAGATTCCATGAAGGATCGTTTAATCCCTCACCTAACTGAAAATACAATGACCAAAGAGATGTTTAATTCTTTGGTAAGTTTATTCCAAAACATGAATAGGAATATGGGCTTAATGAATAAACTCAGATTGGTGCAAATGTCTAGATTTGATAATGTTAGTAGCTATCTCATGAGGATCACACTGGTACATGATCAACTTGTAGCCATAGAGGAGAAAATTGAGGACACAAACCTCATGAATGTGGCATTGAATGGTCTTCCCAAGTCATGGGAACCATTAATTAAAGGATTTTGTTCTCGGGAAAATCTCCCATATTGGTAGAGACTTTGGGATGATTGCATCCAAGAAGAGACTCACGAGGAGTCTAAGAGAAGCAAGAAAGGAGGTAGTGAAGAGAACATGTCTCTTGCCAGTAAGACAAGGAAGGGAAAAGGAAAGAGTTTTAGAAAGAAGGGTAGCAGTGATGGAGGTTCATCACAACCAAGAAAGAATAAGGACTTGATTAAAATCAAGTGCTTCACATGTCATAAGAATGAACATTATGCATACCAGTTTCTAGAGAAGAAGAAAAAGGGTAATGGAAAGAAATAGACAACAACATTAGCATAGATGCAACTTGATGAGTTTGTAGCAAATTTTGAGAAGGATTACTCACTGGTTTCTTTCCTTTCTACCAGCACAGCAACAAGGAATGTTTGGTTCTTGGATAGTGGTGCATATCGTCATATGATAGAAGCACGGGATCTATTTAGCAGTCTGACGAAGAGTGACACAAATATTCATTTGCAACTTGGTGATAATGCCAAGTATGTAGTGAAGGGAGAGGGAACAATTATTTTTCACCTTGAGTCAGGAGGATAGTTAGATTCATAGGATGTGCTTTACATACCATGTTTGAAGAAGAATTTGCTTTTAGTATCGGCTATAGAGGATAAGGGTTTTTTCATTACATTTTAGAGAGGGAAGGTACTCATACGTCCAGAGAAATCTATCTTGGACAACACAATAGTCATTGGGGTTAGAGAAGGCACTTTATACAAGTTGTAGGTAAAGCTTATTATGGCCTTGGTACATGATTGTGATAGCCTATGTGAGTTTTGGCATAGGAGGTTGGGACACATACACTACAAGTCTTTGTCAATTCTTAGGGGGATTGTTACATGTCTTTTAGAGTTAAGGATTGAGCAGTAGGGAGTGTGCAAAGGCTATGCACTTGAAAAGAATGTCAAGACTTATTTTCCTAGCAGCAAGAGTAGGTCCAAGGGGATATTAGATCTTATTCAATCAAATGTGAGTGGGTCGATGTCAATAGAATAATTACAGGGATCGTCATATTATGTGACATTTATTAATGATTTTTCCACAAAAACTTGAATCTTATTTATGAAGGCCAAGGATGAGATATTAAGTTGGTTCAGAGAGTTCAGTTCTGAGGTAGAGAACTAGATAGGTAAGAAGATCAATTCTTGAGGTTGGATAATGAGGGAGAGTACACCTCCAATGACTTCAATGATTTTTGCAAGGAGGTGGGGATCAAGAGGGAGATGACAATCTCATACAACCCTCAATAGAATGGGATTGCAGAGAGAAATAATTGGTCCATCATCGGTTTTACCAGGGCTATGATACATGACTAGGAATTGCATATGTTTCTCTTGGAAAAGGCGTGTAACATGGCAGTGTATGTGCAGAACAAGAGTCCTCATAGGATATTGGGAGACAAGACTCTGGAGGATGTGTTCTCAGGGATGAAGCCATAGATTGGTCATTTGAGGATGTTTGGTTTTCCATTTTACATCCATGTGCCTTTGGAGAAGAGGACGAAGTTGGAGCCTTCAAAATAGAAGGCTATATTTGTGGGGTACAGTGAGACCTCAAAGGCTTAAAAGATCTTATTTTCGACATAGAGGAATACAGTATTGAGAAGAGATGTTAAGTTTGAGGGAAACTTGGCATCTAACATATCATAGGAGTCATCAGTAGTGACAGAGGTTGAGGAGCAGTGGACTCCAAAGGATGAGCAGTAGTCAATAGTTTAGACTTCAGGTGGGGAAAAGAATTTATCCCCTTCCATTATTTTCAGGAGACCTAAGTGGATATTTCAGACATTCAGGGATTTTTTTTATTCTCCAAGGAGTGGAGTCAAAGAGGGCATGCCTCCAAATAATTTTATGAACTATATGGCGCTTGTGAGTAGCATCATTGATGTCAAGCCTTCCATTTTTGAGGAAGCAACAGATCAACAGGTATGACGTGATGCCATGGTAGAGGAGTACACCTCTATTATTAGGAATGATGTTTGGTACATAGTGTCAAGACCAGAGGGGAAGTCAATTGTGATTTCCAGATGGCTCTACAATATCAAGCAGGTTGCAGATGGTAGCATAGAGAATTTCAAGTCAAGGTTTGTGGCGAGAGGGTTCTCCCACAAAGAGGGAGTGTACTATGAGGAGACTTTTTCTCCAGTTGCCAAGTATTCTTCTATTCGATCTGTTAATTCTATTGCTTCAGTTATGAGGTGGAGGATACATCAAATGGATGTG
>JASDQU010401897.1:0-10792 GCA_032191745.1 Picea mariana | reverse complement strand
CCGATGTATGTAGGTTGTAGTGGTGCAAACTGTGTATACACATGTTGTAATGTAGGCAGGGCGCGTATATGTGGAAAAAATATGTTTTTAGCTCCAGGATTTTCAAAAAGGGACTTCAAGTCTGCATAGGGAAATGGAAAAAGGCCCTCTGTGCAAGATTGCATGGGGTGAGGCAAATCTTTCTATAATAGTTCTTGAAGAGATCATAGATATATGAGTTGAGTTAACATAATTTGTAGTTGAAAGGAAGGGAAAAGTTCCCATTAGAGATGAATCTCTGAACATCCCAACACCAATACCATCAAAATCACTGATGAATGGAACATTCATACGAGTGTTAGTTCACAAATCATGCATACAATACTCCAATTGATATATGGTAACCAATCTAGCTTTATTATGAAAGTGGAGGACTCTAAAGACTAAAGACACTACTATTGTCATCACATAATACCAACTACATCCTAACAAAAGATTATAGTCTAAAGGAGTTTTGGAAAATTCAACTTCAATTGAAATAGTCTTTTCACCTAACATTATGGGAAAGGCACCAATGATTCCATGGGGCTTAAAAGTATGACTCTCAAATTCCTGGCAACATGGTGTTTGACTCGATAAGATTTGGATAACCTAACACTCTCCAACAAGACAAAGTAATAATGCAAGTGGAGGCTCCTTCATAAAAAAATCATCTAAATATGTTTTTCCAACATGAAGATACTTGTATATGGAAAGAAATCTAGTGGGGAAGCCCATGACGACCCTTGTCAAGATAAAATGTAATAAAAAAGGTGTTTGATGGATCGAATTTTCCAATTGTGGTCAACAATACTTTGCAATGCAAAGGACAACTCTGAAGGATGTCTATGGTAGGCATAACACACGCTGCTTGAGCCAAATCACACCGTCAACATGTAGTCTTGGGGTAGAATTAGGAATATCTATGGATGATCGAAGAGCCTGAGGTATTAACTCATATAATGTGCTAGAATGATAATAAATAAAATCTTGATGTCGAATGTGTAATATAACTTGATCTTCGATCAAAGCTCCTAACATAGCTACTTCCTTCGCAATATTAGGAAACAAAACTTAACAAACTAATCTACTATAAATTGGTTTGGAATTTTAGCTCTACTGAGCCTACACTACCTTCTCTACTCATTGATATGGTTAGAAATATGCATGGTGATACTCTGACGTAAAGATGTCAAGAGTTCGGTTCTATTATCACAATGGATCAAGAGTTGGAAATTGGTCAAAAAGGCTATCGCTAGGGATGAAAAATTATTAAATGGAGCACCTTTTAACTCAATGTACCACTTTGTAGTGATTCCTATCAGGGTTCTTTGGAAAAGACACAATATAACACTATCATCCACCAAAGATTTGGATGAACACCATAGGTGGAACATCATAACATGGGTAGAAGGGTCGTCTTTGAGCTTCCCATCGAACTTGGGTATGATTGAAGGTAATCTCATAGGTATAATCAACCATCAATGTTGATGCTTAATGGGTTTTTTCATCAATTGGGATAGATATAATAGGTTCAAGGTAGCCGATAATGGAAACCGAGTATTGGAAAACATATTGCAATGGATAAATGAGGACCTTGCAGTCCATATGGAATCATAAACCCCCCCACATCACTACCCCCAGGAGAAATTCTTCCCCCAGTGACAGTGGTATATATCACTAGTTGTTGGGCCACACCTAGGATTAAGGTTCCAACCAAAATAAAATCATGTATTAGGTGTAGTTAGACTATCTATGGGTATATCGGACATAGGTGGAAACCCACTATTGGCACTAAAACCAAGGATTTGCCCCCCACTGAAAATTAATCTAGATGTAGGAACATATGGAGTCACAGAGCGTATACAAAAGATAAGAAAACTAGTGGAAGGAAGAGATGTAATTGGTTGTATTCCCCATATAGGAACACTTGATGTATGAGGCATATAAATTAGAGTAACTATCCCACTGATTAGTGGTATGGAGGAGGTAATTGTGACTCCTTCAAACACATTAGGGGAAGTGGGAATTGGGTCTCCCATAGTGGATGACCCACTGAGACCTAACATCATGTGAGAACTGTTCAAAAAGGAAAAAGGGTCACCTAAATGAGGTCCACTCAACTTAACAAGTAAAGGGCCCAAAGGCTCTATCAAAGGAGGATTAAAATTAAAAGGAATATTTCATCAATGACTTCAAGTTCCATGTGTTCAATCTCCTCTAAATTTGATGTGTGAGTCTCAACAATTGTGTATGTTTTTTCCAATGTGGACATTTGTCGCCTTATGACCGACAATTCCTATATTTCTAGAGAAAACCCTCATTTCATACGAGAGTGACAAGGAGGTTGGTCAACCATGGTGAAAGATATGTTTTAAATGAAAAAAAAACTAAGGCCAACTAGACACAATTTAACACAAAGAACACCCTAGAAAATCTATAAGCTCCAACAAACAAGAAACTAACAGTCAAAGGGGCATTCGAAAAGTGAGCTTGGGATTATCAATCCCTAGGAATGACTAGCGAAAGTGTGAGAGGAAATTACGATAATCCTCACACAATAATCACCCAAGGTGAAAGTACCCTCTTGAAGATGGGAACCCTCTAGGAAAGATAAAATGGAGATTATGTTTCTACCTTAGGTACCACAAGCACTTCACACTTGCAGTCACATGTGTGATACCCTTGGAAAATCAACTAAGTTTACCACTTCACTATCAATATCTCGGGGGAATAGTAATGAGTCAATTCTATGCATATGGGAAAGGAATACAAGAACACGTCCTTAGCTCTAAGCTCTATAGAAAATTGGTGTCACCCTGAGGGGATATATTTTCTTCTTTCTCAGCTTGACCATGGTGTTTGACACATGTGTTAGATGTTATTTCCTGGAAAGTGCTCCTTATTAGTAATGGATTTATCACTCTCTAATTAGTTCCTAGTTCGATTATGTGGCCTTGGAGAATTAATTATCCAATCCTACATCAAGGCCCTAGAACTCAGACTAAAATGTATTTGCTATAAAGAAAATATCTAGTTATTTTTTATATTAACATTAATTTTATATATGTTGAAGTGTATTCAAGGTATGGAATTAACTTTGGTGATGTTCTTGACTCTTTCAATTAAGTGAATTTATTTAAGGCAATAAAAATGTGATTTTCCATTCATTTCAATGAACACTGTCTAACTAGAAGAGAACAAGAGGTTTGTATTTTTCACAATTTTGGAAAAAACAATGCAATGGTCACACCTTAATAAAACTAACACAACATATTTTTTCAAGAATTTCCAGATCTTCAAAAATCACACCAACTTCAACACACAACTTTCACTAAAAAATCCAAAATGCCTAAAAATGATATGCAAAGATATAATGCAATTCGTTTTAACTCGTTTATGATTCAAATGAGATAAGATTGAAAATACCTAAGATTATTAAAAGATGATATGCAATTATTTTGAGTTTCATGAGAATATGCTAATCAAAGCAACAAAATCTTTTATTTCAAATGTAATCGCTCCCAATATGCATCCAACAACTTCAAGGATTTCTAAGTGAACCAAAGGAAAATATTTTGATCATTTCTTCAATTTTTATTTATTTTTATAAAATGGAAATAAGAGTGAAAAAATCCTTGAAGAACTAAGTTCTATAAGGTCTATTGGAAAAGAATGGGGTCCATTTATTTCACAACAAAAAACCCAGAAAAATTTCACAAATTTTGAGTGTTTTGTACACCATAGGACTGATCATAGGTTTCCTTAGTAAAAGTAGAAACTAGGAAGGCTCAGTCATGGGTTTTACATATAAAAGTAGTGGTTGGTTGTGAGTTTTACATATAAAAGTAGTGGTTGTATGTCTTCCATCCATGACTTTCAGTAAGAACAATAGCGAGCATAGGGGAAAACACACAGAAAATGAAAAATAACTAGCATAAAACTCATTTAGATCAACTTTCTTGAACCTATGATAAAATTGCACATAATACAGGGTCCATAGAAGCTTCCTAACAAGGACAAAAGCAAGGAAAATACCCAAAAAACTAAGGAAATAAATCAAGTTATTTCCCTAATGGAGTCACTAGTTTTGCTATAGGGAATCTACCTATGGATAAGTAATCAAACCCTCACTAAATGGGTGTTAAATTCAATGACATACATAAGGATAAACAATGGTTACTCCTAAGACCAACATGCATTTCCAAAAGTAAATGATAGGAAGAAGAAGTAACATACCTGATTCCATATGGTTGTCCAAAGTATCCAATGACTTGTGCTTGATCTTCACTTTAGCTCTGTTGCTTCACCAAGCAACTTGGACAATCATCCAACAAGCAATACCTTCATAATTATTTCATAAACAATAATCCAAAACTTGCATTAATAGAGTCTTAATCTAAAACTCTACCTTAATTATAACAATAAAATATCATTAAATATGCAAAAGATATCCATAAAAAGAAATATTGTTTGGGGGGAAAGAAGATAGATATACATTTATTAAGAAATATTTACAACAATGATGATTACCTTGAGATCTAATGCTATACTCTTGGCTCCAAGGCCCCGTTAAGAACCAAAACCTTAAAATATCACAAGAAACCAGAAATACACTCCATGTACATTGATGTGAGTGTGGATCAAAACTCCAATAAAGATAAGAGAGACGAGTTACACAATAACTCTTTAAAGAATATGAGAAACTCCTCCAAATACCCAAATACATTCATACATCCCAATTACATGTCCTCAATAATGACTACATGATCTTTATATATACCTATTCACACATTACACATGTGGCCCCTTTATTATTAGGTCGACCATTATTGCATATACATTTACCATTACATGTACATTTAACCACATACATTCCCTCCTTGGGATCATATCATATACATTTAACCCCATATATCCCCCCTTGGGATCATACCGTATTACCTTGCTTCAAAATATTTGTCCTCAAAGATTTCCAGTTAGAGGGTTTACATGTGATGAAACCAAGTAATATGATTTTATATTCCTACTTTATTCTTTCCATTGATGATGATCCACCCATCCAAACTCAATTATTTTTGGTCTTAACCCTTGATGATTGGTTGTTGCATAATTTTCTTTCATTTGATTCCATGTCTTGTTGTTGTAACTTCTCCAATTTGTAGTGGTTGTTGGTATCTGATAATATCCTTTTGAATAATGGTTTTGTGATTCCCTATTCCATGAATATTAATGAGTGTTACATCTTCTTCCTTGATAATGTTGATATTTATCTTCGTGTGTTCCTTGAAATATTTCCTAGTAATGAGGGTTTCGATATGGTTTCACACTTGATGGTTTTCCTTCACTATGCACATCCATTTCATCTATCTTATTTTCAAAGAGAATGAAATCCTCTATCATATTTGCTTGGTATTTGATTACTCTAGCCTTGGATATAATACCATCATATTTGGCATGTACATCCACTATACGGAGTTCAACATATTTAAGTATTTCATGGTGACCATCTTGAATCTTGTATTTTTTCTCCTTTTGAAGTTGAAATGTGACCCTATCTATCAAATTTTGATGTTCGTCTTCAATTCTAGATTGCATTTCTGATTTTAACTCACGTGCCATATCTAGGGCTTCTTCAATCTTCTTGTAGATTTCCTCTTCAAGTCTTTGGGTAGTCTCTTCATTTAAGGTTCTTGTTTTTTCTTGATTTTGATAATTATTTTCTTCTTCTTTCAATCTCTTAACCTCATCCAGTTATTTTTTTATAATATTTTCATTATCTACATATTTCTTCATCTTTCTTTTTCAATTCTTCCCTTGACTCATCCTTTTCCCACTTCCCTTTGCTACTCTTTTCTTGTTTTAATTTTTGAACCTCCTTAATGAGTGCTTGATTAAGGTTTCATATATTAGATAGATTACCACCCTTCTTCTTGATCTCTTCTTTTGCTTCTTTTAACTCATCTCCAATTTTATGCATCGCTTCTATTTTTGTTTCCTTGATCTATTTATTTGAGAAGAGTTTTTCAAATACTTCATGTGTCATGTTTCATCTAGTATATTTATCAAATATATTCCACCACTTAGAAGCTTCATCTCATAAATAAAAAGTTTCCAAACAAGGATTGAAACCAGTTTTCTTTATCATTCTCTACCATTCCATGGGATTGATTTCATCTTTATCTTCATCTCCCATAAATGCAAGTATTGCCAATGATTCTTAAGTGAGGTCTAACAACAACCCTCAAATCCAAACCTCAATGTACTAGTAATAATTATTCAATGTATTTATTATCCTTTTCCCAATATAATCTCCTATGCTTTCCCTTTCTAATGGATTTTGAATCACCTCAATCGAACATCCCCATCAAAAGTTATGGTAGTTTTAAGTTAACATACCTTTTAATACCCTAATATGGAGTCTATCATTATGGCCAACATTTCTTCTTATGTATATCTCAAATTTTGATACTTCTGAGTCTAAAATTCATATGGGTAGTACTCTGATATGTATTCTCTACAATGCAACAAGTCTGGCCAAAATTAGATGTGCTAAGTGAAAGTTATGGTAACTTTCCCAAAACTTGATTTTTTGTCTTTTCTAGACATTGAACTTGTACATAATTCCATGCATCTAATTTTTCAGATGTGATTTAGAAATTTTGAGCTATAATAATATGGAACATTGTCTTTCAAATTCAACTAGTTCCACTAAATTTGGATATTTACTAAAGAATATATGACTATTTTACCCAGAACAAATGTTTGAGACTAGTTTAGGGTTAGCAAAAAACCTTAATTTCAACAGCTTGTATTTATGCAATTATAACATCTAAGAACCCAAAAATTATACCACTAGTACTTAAATATGTTTCCATAGACTCTTGAAAATTTTAGAGTCTAAAACTTCATCAAAACAATTTTATAGCGAAAATTCCAAAAATGACTAGTTTGAGACTAATTTCAAGGCCAGTAAAAACCCTAACTTCCACATGCTATATCTCATAAATTGTAATGATCCAAAACTATAAATTTTTACCGAAGGTATTTTGCTATTTATTCTTGGGACCTTGAAAATTTAACAATCTAAAACCTTGCCAAAAAAAAATTATAGTGAAAATTCCAAGATAACTCATTTGAAGGAGAAAAACCCTAGGATTTATGCTTTGATTCAAAATGTTAAGAACCAAAACCTTAAAATATCACAAGAAACGAGAAGTGCATGTGATGTACACCAATGTGAGTGTGGATCACATCTCCATTAAATATAAGAGGGACGAGTTACACAATAACTCCTTAAAGAATAGAAAAACTTCCTCCAGATACCCAAATACATTCATGCATCCCAATCACATTTCCTCAATAATGACTACATGATCTTTGTATATGCATATCCACACATTACACATGTGGCCCCTTTATTATTAGGTCAATCACTAATATATGGACTTACCATTACATGTACATTTAAACTCATATATTCCACCCTTGGGGTCATTTCATATACATTTAACCCCATATATGCCCCCCTTGGGGTCATACCCGACCCAAAGTCCTCCTCCTTAGTCCTTATTCCACCTCCATTAAATGAGAAGAATCTCGCATAGTATCAGGAAAAGATAATCAAATGGATCGATAATAGATTTTTCCTAAGCTTATATCATACTAATGTTGATGCCCAACATTCAACAATGGTATCACACTTAAGAACAAGGATTATTTATATTTATAGCTAACATAAGGAGACTTGCATATGGACCCCCCTCCCTTAACTTTGGCTCTCATACTTATATATCTTTGAGGAGCTAATGATAGGCTGCATGACATGCGAAATTTGAAAATACGAGCCATGCATGGCTTTAATGCAAGCCTTTTCTCTTTTGACAACTCACTACTTTTGAGTTTTCTTCACGATTTTCTGTTTTTTTTAAGTTTTAAGGGGCGATCACATGTTCTGTATTGGAAAACTACAATCAGTTGCATCTAATCTATGGGAAATCCATAGTTGCTCAATCTTATTCTTGGGAAAAGCACGAACTTGATGTCCTTTTGCTAATTAAGACCGTTGTGAGCAAAATATTCATAATCTAATAGTGTATTTTGGTCTTCTACATATGTCTTGGCCTATGGTGCCAAATAGAGGTGTAACACGCGTGTTTAGGGAATTAAACATGCTAGCAAATGCATTATCTAAGGAAGGACAAAGGTTGGATGAAGGCTCAATGGAGTTGGAGGAAATTAGATATGGTGCTTCTATTCTTTCTATTAAAAATATCTTGTGGTCTTTAATAGTCTTTCATTTATTGTGATTTGGTGTCATGAATCTGTGATGTAAAAGATTTTTTTGGGGGATTAATATCCTCATAAGTCAAAAGGGAAAGTATTTTTATCTACCCTTTTGAGGATTGTTGTTAAGACGATTAAACATTACATATTTTATTAGCTTTTTGTTATAAGAGAGGATTAGGTATAAGTTTACCTACCTCTTCAATTTAAGGAGACAAGTGTTTTTTATCCCTATATTAAGAAGAAATATTTTTTTCATCTATTTTTTTTTAATGTAAAGGTTTTATATACACATAAAAAATATAATTTCAATTTTGATGAACAATAAAAGTTACAATATTTTTTTTTTCATGTCTTAGTTAAAGAAATTTAAAAAATTCACAAAACATTTAAAAAACTCACACAAAACAACTTTCTTATTGTTTTGTCTTTTTATAGTTTTCAGGTTAAACATATTTCAAAAATAAAAATAAAAAATTCACAAAACATTAAACAAATTTCATGTTCTTTTGTTATTTTTTCTTTTAGTTTTCAGGTAAAACATATTTCAAAAATAAAAATAAAAAACTCACAAAGCATTAAAAACAACTTTCATGTTCTTTTGTTTTTATAGTTTTCAGTTAAACATATTTCATTCATGTTACATATAAAACACAAAAAGTCCATCTTTCTCTCTATTATATTTTTTTTAAGGTACATTCACATCTTTCATCACATTCATGAGATCAAAGGAATCAAAGAAATACACATTCACGTTAAAGGATATGAGGGGCTTGCACTTATTTCATGTTTGTTGGGTGAGTGTCAAAATGATATCTTACTATGTTTACATACTCTTTCAACTTGCCCTTCAACCAATCTATTAATAAATATCTTTCACAATTCTGAATAATGGTGTAAATGGGCATGGGTTCTATATCATCTTTTTAAGTTTCATTTGCAAAACAATTTTGAGCATTTCTCAGTATATTATGTACAAAAGGTGAAAAGGGATTAATTTCCAATCCATTCATTAATCATAGATTTGGTGTATTCATATTTTATGTTTTGAATGGAGTAAAAGTTGCACATAACGAAAAAGGTTAAGATCACTTAACAATATTCATGTTTCAGGGTATTAACCTTGTTTTTATGTAGTTAGATCAAAGGTAGTAGGTTTATTTTTTATTCGTCAACATGTGAAAATGATTCTTACAACTTTAACATTAATAATTTTCACTATTCCGCATAAGTATTTCAATTTGCAAACCAGGGTGATCATATTACTCCACATTCAAACAAGGTTGCAATGCATTTAATTACAACGTGAGGTAGTTTAGACTTCGCTCACAAATTAATGAATGTGAATGAAGGGAATGAATTTCAGAATTAATATATCAAAGTGTAAATTTTTCAAATCATTCACAATAATTGCAAGGTTAAAGGTTAATTATAATCAACACAACTTTCTAGGCATAATTCCCACCTTCACTCCAATCTACCCTCATGAAGTGGTTGAAATGTTGCTTACAAGAAGTCCATTTTCACAATCAACAAATAGATGCATTAGACATAGGGATCAACATCATCTCTATAATAATAATCTATTTATTTCAATTGTTCATTTCACAATGCACATTTGATTTATAACATGTATTATGATTGTATTGCTCATGTTCTTAGACATATGGCATCGTCCTTTGTTCTCATTTTTACAACTGGATTTGTTTCCATCTATGTGGGCATATGGAAATCATTTTCACACTAAGTATGTTGTTGATGGACATGTCACATTTGATTGTGAAGTGAAGGTCAAGTTCAACCAATCTAGTTGTGCTAGCCACCATGATTAGAACCTAAAAGAGGGAAAGTTAGATTATGTCAATGAGATACATGAGATCGTGCAAGAAGACTTATCATCTTTCCAATTAGGTACAAGTGGTGGGATACCATTGACAGGAGTATTGTAAAGGAAAATTGGATAGTGGGATAATGTGTATAAACTCCAAAAAAATGTGGGATGAAAAGAAGAAGCCTTTATGTTTTCTCAAATCACTGCAACTAAGTGTTTTGTTGCCCAAATGTGTTGGATAGATATTGGTGGTTTGTATTAAGACATGATCCAAGATCAAAACATTTTTATTAGAACAACGGTGTTATCATTGTTGATTAAGGTTGGTTGTCATTGATGTCAACCCTTGAAGATGCCATTTTTGCTATAACTCCTCTTCTGAGAGGTTCCAAGCAGTGACACTTGGAGGAATTTCATAAACCACACTAAAGAACATTGTGTATCAGTTTCAGAGCTTTATACATTACAGGTTCAAAGTTATGATTACTTCAAGTTAGGGTTGTTGACTAATCCAAAACTAGGCATGTGAGACTAAAGAAAAGTTTAATGAAAATGCTAGTCTCTTGTTTTTAAAGTTAAGGAAGGTTTGCAGGAATGTGATCATATACACCAGGTCTATTACAGAGCTACAAATCAGATTTGGATGATGAAATTGAT